>CABFVX010003728.1:0-79208 GCA_902151425.1 Timema shepardi | reverse complement strand
GGGGGGGGGGCGCATATTATAATTGTGCCTTGGGGCACAAAAATTTTAAATCCGCCACTGTCTGGATCATACCAGTGAGACCTTGGTGTTATTTCTTTACAGGTATTTTTATTTCTTACAAAATTATGTTGGTGATATTGAATATAATATTAACGCTTTTGATCTATGCTCATGTTGTGGTAGTTAAAATTCTGTTTAGCAACAATTTTAAAATTATCAAATATTGAAATATGTAATATTTAGAAAGATAAAATTAAATCGTTTGATAATTTACCAAAGTTGTATTCTTCCTTCAAAATTTTTCGAATATGCAAAGGTTATTGTAGATGTCAAAGTCGAAGTCTAAGGAGATTTGACCTTCGACTCCGACTTTTCGAAGCTTCGCACACCATTATAAAACTGAAATTATTTTTTGAACCTAGTATTTTCATGTGTTTGTTGTATTCCAGCTGTCCCACTGGCCATGCATCAAGCGTACAGCCCATCTCGCCTTGTGCTCTGCAATGGATGCTGTTCAGAAGGAACACGAAGAGTCAGAAACTGTGACAGCAATGGCAGGCCTGTCCATGCAGCAACAAACCTCAGCCTTACAGTAAGTTTACATAACATTACTTATTGATAATGGGTTATTCGCATAAAATGTTCAGAGCTTTTAAAAAGAAGATCATTGAATACACTTCTTGTGAGCAGCATGCATACTCAAGTTGTGTGAATCTTCAAAATTTCAAATCTGAATCCAATTTAATTCATTGTTATTATATGTAGTTCGTTGATAGCCATGTATAGTGATCATTTTACCCACCTCGGTGGTGTAGTTGGCTAACGTGCTAGTCGTGTTGAGCTCGACTGACGAGGATGGGGAGATCGAGGTTTGAATCTCGGTCGGGTGAACTAGGGATTGTTTTTCCAAATGTATAATAATTTAGCACCGCGTCTTACTACCCGTTCGGGTTATACGCTTTAAGTACTAATTACGCTAATGGATTAGGAATAGGGAAGGTTTAATTAGAGGAAGTGAACCCTCATTTGCGTGGAGGGAGAGTGGAAAACCATTTAGGAAAAACCACCCCCAGTTCACTCGACCGAGATTCGAACCTCGATCTCCCCGTCCTCAGCAGTCGAGCTCAACACGACTAGCGCGTTAGCCAACTACACCACCGAGGCGGGTTTTTCTTAAATGGTTTTCCACTCTCCCTCCCCTAAAATGCGGGTTCACTTCCTCTAATTCAACCTCCCCAATTCCTAATCCATTAACGTAAATGGTCTGACTGACACTCTAGGTGGTCCTACATGCTTATGGACCCTGGTACCTCGGGCACGGCAGTAGCCCCCAGAACACGTACTCAACAATACGGCATCCTAACCTGCATAGCCCACAAAATGGGCAGTAACCTCTCCTAGAACTGATGGTGAATTGTCAGCCCTTTTAGTACAAAAAATAGTACTATTTATACCACAACTTGGCCAGATTGCCAAAAGGAATGCTGATGAGACATTCTGGCTATCAGCACTTGTGTCTATTATGTACTCACTTATCCAAACAAATGCAAGAAAGCTGGCAGAAGATTTAGGGACCACTATGCCAAGGATAGTAGAAAGACAATATCAAAGGTGCAATGTTTGAGCCAATAGTGAGTAAGAATATAACCATCAAACTCTTTACTTGCCATGGATTGATATGCTCTTAACACAATCTCAGACAAATTTTTGAAACTTCAAAGCGTATTAAAAATTTTAGGTGTTTATTTTCATCAGAAAAAACTACTTTTGAAGAAGAGAGGCTGCACAGTTTGTAAAATTGGTTGAATTTTACTTAACCATAAATATTTTGGTGCTAACTACATAACTTCGCCAATGGCATTAAGCCTGAAGACTAAATGAAATTGCTCCTCTTACCAATTCAGTCTCTGCCCCCAACAGATGCTACAAAAACTTGTACCCAAATGCATTCAATTTGTTGAAGATTTTCTGCACCTGTCCAATCTCAACAGATACGCCTGAGAGGTAATTGTTGACACTATGGCACATCAAAACTTGCCTCATAAATTCTATGGTAAACGTCAGACTGAATGGGCTGTCCAATTTTAATAAATACAGATAAGTTCCTCTAGACACAGAAAAAGTAATCTCATTGCTCAGCGCTAAGGGTTCAAGGAGGCTGGACTGTCTTATAATGACTGAATTGCCTTTGTTATGTTATCTGCTTTTTAATTTTACATTTAATAAAATTGGGTTAGTACAGTTTTCTTTTTCTCTCTTTAAAATGGAAAAAATAACACATTTCTTTCTTCATTACTATTTAAAATGGACTAAATTTACAGATTGTGTCAGATTCAGGTCAGAAATATGTGCTTACAGAGATTCACTGGGTGAACATTCTTTTATAGGACTGCGATAACATTATTACTGGGCCACTTCAAAGCAGAAGTTGATAGATTATTCAGCCACATGAACCTAACAAAAACCAAGTTGAGAACCCAAAAGATAATGTAAACTTTTTATTTAATAATGTGTAAGTTTGGCATTTAGGTGAGAAGGAAAAGGTTGCCATGACTAAATGTTTTTATTCCCCAACCCCCACCTTTGAACAAATCCTGGGTACGCCACTGGCTAAGGGAACAATATTGGCCTTAAACACCATTATATTATATATTTAATTAAATATTAGTGTGTATTTGATTGCTCCACAAAATCTTTATAACATTTAACCACCTAACTTGCTCATCTTCTGGTACCGTATTTGTTTATCATCATACATTACTGTTTGTGCAGAACCCCAGAGCATTCCCGCGATCCCTCAGAGGAGCCCATGGATCAAGATGATGCTAAGTGAGGGGATATCAATCCATTTGATTAAACTGTAACCACCATCTGTTGTAGTACACAATAAATCTCTCCCACTGGTGAGGATGTTGTCTTAGTGACACGACTGGCTGTGATGTGGATTGTGTGTTATGTTCACCTGCTTGTGTCACTAACATTGACAAGGAAACTGTATTTTTGAACACACTGTGGTAAAATCCTGTGTGTGATACAAAGGTGTCTTGTGTCGAGCTCGAAGATAACGAAGGAGAAATTCATACAGGGCTGTGCAATTTTTAGAAAGAAATATATACTCTTAGAATATCCGGATGGTTCTACAAGTGAAGTTTATTGAATAGGAGGTCTTATAAAGATTGGAATCCTAAAATTCACTTGAATTCTGACTTTCAACCATTTTAGATAGCAACGATTGATTGTAGAATATATCATGATTGTGTTGAGGAAATATATTCTTGTTTTGTAGCTTATGTGAGCTTGTCTAATATTTGGGTATTGGATTCTCAATTTTATTGGTAATTGTGTACATTGTTATTTATATACTGTGTATTTAATATCCCCATTGTTTGTGGGATTTTCAGAGGTTGTGTTAGAGCAGTTAAACATGACATTCTAATATTTGTTGTGGGAATAAAGTATACTGTATGTTTAAAATTGTTATGGACTCAATGGGGTTTATTAATTGAAAGTTTTGAAAAAAAAGATCATTGAATACCGTCTAAAAACCAAAGTTATGTAGTTAAGCTAGTTATTGGGGAAGATAAGGGTATTGTTATAGTGCCCTTAGTAATAAAGCAACGAATCACAAAATTAACCTTGCTTCATTTTGCTATGTAAGGTGGACCAATTTGTAAGGGGGGGACTGCGTGCCTCAAATCAAAACTAAACCTATACTTTGTGACAGATTGTTTTAAATATTGGTAACAAAAGACAGTAGTGTTAGTATGTACTACAAACTGTGAATGTAGATTAGGCAGAAAGTGTGTTCAGATAAAAAAAACTAAATAAGTTTGTCATACTGCTTCTAAGTGGTGAATTAAATGATAATTTTATGTAATTTATAAGAAAATATTTTAACAAGTGCAGGACACTTATTTATAACATTTTGTAAGTTTTACTACAATAAGTTTTCCATGTTATATAATTAAATTATCAATACATTTTAACACACTAACGTTCTATTTAGAATGTTCCTATACATTTGATATATGACAGAAATAAATGTCTTATCTGCGACATGTTTTGACGATATTATTATCGCGGTTATTAGTTTGGCATTAGTATATTTTAAAAAAAATAGGGATATATACAAATAATACTTTATATGATTTGGAAAAAAATAGGTACTTGTAGATTAAAATGTGGTGTGAGTCTTGTGATAGTTGTTTGAACAAATCTTTAAATAAAGAGCATTTATTTTTATGTCAAGCATTTTAACATTAAAATGTGTGTTGCTACACGTGGCATTATATTTGAAGTGTTTAGTAAGCATAATTGTTCAAAATAGTTATATTGTCTAAAAGCAGTCTAGACAAAACTAGAACCGAAACAAGCATCAAAATGCAAACTGTCCAGTCCCTGCCTGTGCTGTTGATTGTATGAAATATTTATTGAGGGGAACTTTCTGAAAGCTTCACACCCAAATTGTTGTGTATTGTTAAACATATTTTATTAGAGTACTAAGTAATGAGATGTGAAGTATTTTTACAAGTCAATAAGGTTTTGGCGGGAGGCATGATTTATAAATATCAAGGTTTTGATGTCTTAACTTTTATCATTATACACTTTGAGACATTCCTTACTTATAACAGCATCTTCTTGTCTTCTCTCTTGTGGGACTCAGTCGTGTTCCTTGATTTGTTGTTTGTAAGTCACACTAACATTGACTTGATACAGATACAAGCACACTTTATAAAACTACATTGACCGCTCTTTAAATGTTTTGATGGTGATGGGATAGGTCACATAGAGGAGGGTGTCGGGTTATTTCAGGCCCAAATAACCACCACAGATTCCAGCATGTGGACATATCTCTATTTGATTTGGGTCTAAACAGGATTTTTCCTCAGGTTTTTTATTTTAGAAAAAAAAAAATTATTCTATCATTTTTGTAAAAGGTTTGGTATTGTTTTGAGCATCAACTTTTTTTTTTCTGAGTTAGGCTCAAGTCCAAACTGTTGAGTAAATTAAATAAATTACCAGATTTATCTGAATCTAAGACTGAGTTTTTCCCCAAATTGGTAGCTTCAAAATCTAGGGGTCCTCTTAAAATCACAGACTAAGGATTGGGTAAGGCCTACATCAAAAGGTAGCATTCTTTATTTAATATAAATACAATAGGACAAGGTTGCCTTTTTTTTTACAGATTTTTATCCATTTTCACGGATTTTAAACAAACACTCAATTATACATAGTTTGTTAGACAGTTTTAGCGATGTCAAACTTTATAGCTTTAATTCATGAAACTCCACAAAATATCTAACTTTTGAATAATATCAAGTAAATTATTATCTTTGATTAGATGTTCCTGAATCATCGGTTTTGAAATATGAATAAAGATGGGTGTTTAATTATCACTAATTTTTTATGCTTGGCTGTCACGCAGCTGATACGGTAGTTCACAGCAGGCGTGTTTATTGGTTAGATTCTTTGTAACATGTGAATGTGTTTTATATTTTCCTTATAAAAGCAACAGTTTGTTGTATAGTTATCCTTTGATTTTTTCCTATGTCTCTTTACTTTATATTATTTTCTCTATATCATTGTGAAAGTGAAAGTGTAATGTTTTAGAAGCTAGTGTTAATGGTCGAGTCCGATGTTCATATTTAGGGGGAGTAGGGTATGTATGAGACTCAGATTTTCAATACCGTAACGATTATCATTTGTCATAATAAAAAGAAATTCCTTAATTTTGCAACCCTAATTAGATTTTAAGTCAACATAGGTGTTGTTTTGTAAATAAATAAAAAATTGTTGGCATTACAAAATAAGTCAAACATAGTTATTATTTCCTTCATTCATGATAAAATAAATAGGTACCACTTTTAAAAAATCTATCCAGAACCACTGAAAAACTGGGGGTCGTCTTGGATTCAGGTAAATGCGGTAGGTAAATACTTTGACTTTGTCTGTTTGACGTAATTTTAATAAGATGACCCAACTTATGTGTACTCACCAAAATATTATACTTAGTTTAAATCTCATAATGCACATTAATATAAATTTAAAGCTATTGTGTAGTTATGTAACATGTGTGCTGAAACTGTGACAATCTGATGCTCTTGTTGACAATATTATATTAAATGTTGTTTTGTATGTATTTCTTGGCTGGAAGGATGGTACCTCCTTCCCTGATATCGGTGCTGCATAAAGCCATGAGCTACACAATATTCATATTAAAATGAATCAGATTTGCATGTGGTGTATTTGTTCAGTATTAACTGCGAGAAAGATAAGTGTGATATTTCACTTAGTTTTAAAGGTTTGCTAATTAAATATCCCATTTATGTTATTTTGTTAATTTTTTAACTAGTCCAGTCCAACCAAACATGATGTCTGTTTCAAATCACACGGGATAAATTATATTTATTGCTTGTATTCATTTATCAGGTTATTTGATCCTAAAAGTTTTGTAGCAAAACAAAAAAAAAATATTTATCTTTGTCATAAAAAACTTTTTATAGTTTATTTGTATTACTAAGACAACTTCAGTTTAAAAAAAATAGCTAACTAAATCATTGCTTCCATCACATCGCATAATACAATAAAATATTACTCATTCAATTATTCTGAATTTAATTTTTACACCTTAAATAAGGAGAAAAATCAAATGTCTAAAATCGCTACCATTTTTCCTGAAATAAACAGTTTTTGGAAATGTATAACTCGTGTCAAATACATGAATTGCACAAATTAGAACTGCACTGCCATGGGCTTAGTCAGAAGATTAGATTTTTATACATTTCTTGTTATTTTTAGAGTAAACTAAATTGTTTTTGTTTAAGTTCTCAATTTTATGTTCTATGTAACATTTATTTCAATATTTCAAATGTAATTGGAATCAAGGAATCTTAGAAATGAATATGTTTATACTAAAAATTTAGATAACTCATATATTGATTAAATAAGACTTTTTTTTCCCCCCAAATAGTATGCTAAGCCATTCCTCCTCCTTAACCTGATATCTTTCCCCAACTGGAACATGGTGCTTGCTGGATTACACTGGAAATATCTAGATCGTGCCACTGCAAGTTATACACTTTGTCAGCTTTATGTGCGAGCTCTAACTTTATTGTAGCATAAATTATGTAATAACAAACTTGTACTTTATATTTTATAAATAGGTTTATATTTATAATACTACAGTCATAAAAATGTGACATTTTCTTTAAGAAAAAAAACTAATTTTCTTTTGTGTAGGGACATTTTGAATCTCTGAATACCTTTTCATTTGGCACATGTTAATTTTCACTTTTATAAATATACACCAAATTATCAGGTTAAATAATTTGACTGATTTCACTATTGATGGGGACAATCGAGTAAATCTAAGAATCAAGTAATTACTTGATTCTCTTTAAAAAGAATTTAGTAAAATTACTAGAGTAATTTTTAGTGAATCATCTACTCAAATCGTCCCATGGCAATCGGTTGGACAACATTACTCGGGAGTCTTGTAATGGGATTCAATACTAATAACATGTCAATAATCTCTTCCTGTAGTAGTCAGTCGACACTGACGGTGACCTTCACCCCCTTATTTTCAGGTTTTACGTTGCATGTACAGTCAATATGAAAGTATGAGTTTTAAGAAGTGTCTCACAAAAAAATGTTGTGCTCTTTTTAATAAAATAAACTTTTCTTTATACATTCATGTTAAATAAATTGATAATAATAGTACCTTTTTAAAAGTAAAAACCGTTTATATTCGTTTCCATTTTGTAACTTACTCTAATTAGTTTCAATTTATAAATAATCATATTTTACTAAAGAGAAATTATAATAAAAATAATTATGAAATACAGTAATAAGTTTTTTATATGCGATTGTGGAAATAAGACTGCCGAGTAAAAAGAATCGGAAATGTGATCCGCTTAGTCAGCATGCTTTTCAATTGTGTACCTTACATCTGCGAGTATTTTGTATTGAAAACCCACTTGCAACATTTAAACCATAAAGGGTCATTTTTGCGTAGCAGAAGAAACTGTTGGTGAAAAATTATCTCTAAGGGAATATGCCTTTTAAATGTAAATAGCATAATAAACAGTCCAGCCAATAAGGTCGATTCTCACTTATCTGGTAAGAAAAGAGAAAATAAAAGAATTACAAGGTCCGAGTAAAGTTGCTCGATTGTGTCCATCACTAGATTACACTATGGCCCTATTTTAAACGCTACACGTAGTGGAAACAAGTTATGTAAGCTCACTCCCTTTCATAGTAAACAAAGTGTACATTGAGCCAGTTTAATACAAATTAGAAAATATTTGCTAACTATTGAACTTATTTTCTCAGTTTTAAATCAGATCTTTCATAAGGTGGGATGGGTTATTTCCAAACTTCAATAATATTTGATAATAGCACAGCTTGTCTTTTGAGCTTGTTTGATCATATCTCTCTCTTCATTTGTGGATGAATATATATTTTCTTGCCCCTAAACCTGTGCAAATCCAAGATTTTCATTTTTGAATCCCAAATCTAGGCTGAATAAAATCTTATACTATTTTTTTTTAATCAAATCTGATACTTTAAAAAAAATTGTATCAAATATTTTATTTTAGAAAAGTTCAATTAATAAAATTTATTTAGGCTTACTATAGTTGGGTTTTTTTACGCCATTTCTTACTACCCATTAGGCTTATGTACTAATTACATTAATGGGTTATGGATGAGGAAGTTTGAATTTAGAGGAAATGTACCCACATTTGTGTGAAGAAAGAGTGGGGGAAACCATTTAGAAAAAAACCACCCTTAGTACACCCTTCAGGATCGAACCATGATCATTCCCATCATTGGCAATCTAGTCTCTTGTGAGAATAACATCTTAGACCATGTGGCCACCAAAGCAGGTTACAATGATATTGTTTTATATTAAAATTTTGACAATCCCTTAATAAACATTTTAGGATCACTAAAAAAAAAAGTAATCAATAGCCCTAACCCCAAAATGCAATTGGTTTCTAGTCCAATTATAATAATTTAGTAGTAGGTGACCTGGCGGTCTAGGGGTAAGGTGTCAGACTTCTGTGCTGGCGGCCGGGGTTCAATACTCGGTCCCGGCACAGATTCATCTGATTGCCAAACCCTTCCTTCACCTCTGACAAGACATCTTGTGAATGTGAGGAATGCCAGGTCTCCACCGTGGTTCGGATTCCACGTTAAACTGTAGGTCCTTCATTTCATCTCACAATCACCCTACCATTACACATTAGCGTAAGTGCGTATAACCCGAACGGGTAGTAAGACGCGGTGCTAATAATAATAATAATAATAATTAATAAGCACTTATGAATTCTAATTTTGAGTGAAACCAGTCGAGTAGGCATTTTTCACTTTGATTCAAGTTCAATTTGAGTTTTAATGAAAATATAGTTTTCTTTTAGTTAGAGTAATACAACTAAAGCACTATTTATACTAGAAATATTTCAAGTTGAATTTTTTTTAATAAGTACAAACTTAGATTTTTAAGATATTTTTTTGTGAAAAATATTATCACTCAAACTCGGATTTTTAAATATACTTAATATAATTGTACACATTGTTTTTTAACTATATTAAAGGAAATATTAATGGACTATATTTGACATGAAATAATATTTTAAATTTGAATAAATCTAACATAACCTAGAATTTTTTAGTGAAAAAAATTCCAATTACTTAAATTTTTTAAGTTTTGTAAAAATCTTCAACTTGAGTTTGAATATGTACTAAAACTCGACTCAGAACTTGAATTTTCGAGTGCCTGCAGACACCCTATTTATCTAGATTCAAAATTTTGAATCCATTTTGATTATTCATTTTAAGATTTGAAACATCAAATCTGAATCGTGGTCAAATTTTGAAGGATCGCACAGCCTTATTTGCCTTCTATTAAATAATTTGTTAAATTCTCTGTTTTTAGTTTCATTTAATACTTTGCAAGAAACATAAAATTGTGTGCTAGCAGCCTTTAATTATGTTGCTGAGAAAATCTAAATAATTGCAATTTCTCAAGTTTATTGTATTAGAATTCTGAGCTGAATCATGGTTAAAATTAGGCGAAATAACCATCCCGCTTGGCTGGATAATGTTTGAGTGGACCCTATTTAGACAAAACACTACCGTTCTGTATTATGAAGCTGCCTGTGACAGTGAAAGCTATGTTTTTATGTCTGTTAGTGTTCTTTCTCAACTTGTTGTGTCTGTTAGTGTCCTCTCTAAAGTTTTGTGTAAGGGCGATACCACCCCCTTGGTACAGCCCTGATAGTCCTCTTTGGTGAATAACAATTCTACTTTCATAGACTTCTCACATTTGAATGCATTCATTCCAACTCTACAAACATTGACATTTATCTTAAAATGGCAAAAATGGAGCTGGTCAATTTAAACTACTTGATTTTAAAATGACACAAAATTTATGTCACTAATATACAATATTGGCCCAAATATAATACAGCTTTGCACATAATTTGACATTAAAATTTTGAAGTTTTTCTACATGAAAAATAAAAGTTAAATGGGCTGCACATATAATACAAGCAGTTTTCTGAATTACATTTTTAGGAGATAAACATTGCACTGTATTCAAGCCATTATGGTATTTTTTTAAATAATATTAATTGGAGTTATGTGCTCTAGTATCAAAGTTAACATTTTTCATTTTGAAGTTTCATTGTTGTCTTTGCTTTAAAACATACTATAAATTGGTTGAAGAAACACGTATTGTTCAAGTGTGAACACTAGGAATTAAAATGTAAGATTGCTTTCAATGTAATTTTATCTTAATGTGTTGTGAAAACTATTTCATAACCATCTATCATGTTCTTGGATTATCTTAGAACAAATCATTTGTTATCTCCATAGGCATCTGGTTTGTTCTGGGAAATTTGCTGTCTGAATTATCTAGTTAAATGGTTGCAAACCATACAATCGATGACCGGCCGGCCGGTCACTTCTTATAACCGATATTGTATCTCGGTATGTTTTTGTATCCCCTGTAAGGGTTGCTTTTTCAAACTATTTTCCTCCACCGTTTTGGATTTTTGACTTACCCTTAGGTCATAATTATTGTATTTTTCTGAAATGTTTGAATAAATAAATAATTATGTCTACATCTTGTCAGTTTTGTAACCATGTTTGTAAATGATGTTTTAGGAGTTTCTTATTTTTGGAAATAAGGAATGTATTTATTGTATACTTTCTAAAGAGGATAGAGATTTTCCTTGATGAGTTTTATGAAATATATACCTGTAATAATTTAACAACAAACGTTAGTTATAACTTTAATCAATATTAAATGTGTTTCAAGGGTCCATTTAAAATATCTTAAAATACATTGTCAATGTAATAATGACCTTATTTGATAATTTATTGACAATGAAGAGGCGCCCAATTGGTTAACTTACATTTCTAGTTTTTCTGGTTGACTTTAGTGAAAAAATTGTTTTATTTCCTTTGAAATGATATGCTAAAGTCAAATAATCTTTGTGGTAAATACATTCAAAGAATTGTTTTTATAGGCCTGAATTTCAATCATTGTAGGACTTCCTTAGATTAAGTTAAAAATCAACCTTTTCAGTTTCTTTGCAGCAGTTTCAAGTCAATTATACTTTGTGATATGTCAGGTTTCTGGTATTGGTTTGTAAGAATAACAATGTGGATGTTTACTGCTTGCCATTCGTTAAACTAGTCTGAGTATTGATATTATTTGTTGAACACCAGTTTCCAGGTCACAGTTGACATTGATTTGTAGCACTACTCCCCTATTTATAATGACACATTTTCATGTGTAAATCCTTTTAACTGAATAAAATCTTTCAGAATCGTCTTATCACCAAAAGAGTTAATATAATTATTAATTGCCTAATGACTTATGACTATTAAAGAAGTGTAAATATACTGAATAATAATAATAATGTAGTGTAAATGAAGGGAAGGAAGTCAACATTGTATTCAGAAAAAGAGGTAAAAGGACAAACATTCTGACACATTTTGGGAAGTTGCACATCTTAAAGAATGATCCTAGATTAACAACCATTACAGCAGTATAAAATGTGAACTGTGCTAATGTGCTGCTCTTACAAACCAAATTTTCTGTTAAGGGCAATTTTCAAAGTTAAAGAAATGCTGTCTAATGGGGTTTGATTTGTCTGCTCTTCAATCTCTGTCTATAATTTTTTCTTGGGTTCTTCTTTCATAAAATGTAAATGTTCTCAAACATTATCAGTCAAATAATCAACATTTCTAGGCACACCATTATTTGACTATGGAGCAATTTTCAATTTTGAATATTTTAGTTTGTATTAATCACACTTTTAACTTTATTTTTATTTCTGAAAAAATATCAATACTTCCAGCAACATTGTGGGACTCAAAAAGTTTTAGTAACTCTTATAACAAAAAGATAGCTTAGGAAAGTTAGTGTTGAACATAGAAATAATTCTGGGAAAGCTAAAAAAATTTCAAATAAGCTCTTCTTACTGTCCTTTTTAAAATATGAAAACTCTTTAAAAATTCCCTAGCAAATAAAATCCACCATCTTAAAGATTCAACCTAATTTTTATAACACAGATATGAAGAACGTTGTTGGTATAGGAAATAAACTCAATTTCCTTTCAAGTGAACCTAAATATGCGCTCATAACATAAGTACAACCAAAGTTTTAGAGCTGCTGTCATGAGAGTTGTTTGTTTATGGGAGTTTCTACTATACATAACAGACAATGGCATTAGTGAGATTCGTTGTTATTTAACAAAGCTGTATTATAAAACTAAATTTAATTTCACATTACTTAAGTCAAAATCTATAGTTTGTTCAATGTTATGTGCTTATTTTGTCTTAAATATGCACACGGAAAGGAATAAGAAATAACACATTCACCCGAAAATAGGCCGCACCCTAAAATTACACTCACTTGAATTGTTGAGCTTTCCTAATGTAATAAACTAAGATTTAAATTTTTTTATAATTGTAATTGGTGATAAATACTTTACAAATCCTGTTCTACAATGTCTTATTTATTAATACAGACATTTTATTTTGACTTTAAAAGTGGGGTATGTAGGCTCTTAAAAGATTATGCCTTTTCTTCATCCCTGGATACAATTGTGTCCAGTGTTTTTTCATATTATGATGTAAAATAAAGTTGAGATTTAACTGTCATATTTAAAGGATATAAATAGATACAGTAGTGAAGGTATTTAAGTAACTAACAGACTCAAACTAAAAGTCTCTAGAATCTGTGTGAGAAGTAGTAATGGCAGCTATAAAAGGTTTGACTAGAGCAAAATCTCTTTGTAGTAGATAGCTTCTGGGATTAAAAAAAAAAGTCTGTTTTAAAAAGGTCTGCTATTTTATATATATATATATATATGATACTGCTTGAACACATTTTAATCTCTCTGAACCTATATACTGTGGATATTAACTACAACAAAACCCACTTGGTGGCCGCATGGTCTAAAGCGTTACACTTGCAGTAGACTAAACTAATAACGGGGAGATCGCGGGAGGGGGGATTTTTCTCAAATGGTTTTCACACACTCTCTCCACACAAATGTGGGTACACTTCTTCTAAATTTAACCTTAATCATCCCTAACCCGTTAGTATAATTAGTACATAGCCAGGTGTACAAACCGATTGGGTAGTAGTACCTGGTACTAGTGTACTGTGCAGTATTACATGCGGGATAACTTATGACTAACGAATCCATTTCATACGCAGCTTAGACTATTGTACAGATTTCATAATACACTGAACAACCTTGAAATTTTGAGAAACTTTTAATAAAGGAAGAATACAGGACTGCTAACACTTCACCCAAGGCAATGGCATTCCTGACATTAGTACTACCTTTTTCTGCAGTTGTGTGTGTGTGTGTGTGTGTGTGTGTGTGTGTGTGTGTGTGTGTGTGTGTGTGTGTGTGTGTGTGTGTGTGTGTGTGTGTGTGCGCGCGCGTGTGTATGTGTGTGCGCGCGCGCGCGTGTGTGCTACCATTTGCGCCTCCTACTCTTGTATCTGCGATTCCTTGGCGCGCTGGACCCAAACGTGGACATGGTGACTACCATCTGCCATCTGGTTAGACTGGTCCTGAACATTTGATGAAGCAGAACGAACACTGTGTTACACTGAAAGCCTAGTTTATTTACACGGGGATTCGATTCTGGGAGACTCAATACAATACTTTACATAACAGTGCGAAAAGGCTTCCTTCTCGAGCCCTGGTGACGGAATGGGAAAACAATAACTTGGTAACAAATCGGTTACATGAACATAACTCGTAACTAAAAGTTACTAAACAAGCAAGCTCAGTTACATGAACATAACATATAACACACAAATGAAGTTTATTGCATGAATGTAACACAATGTGTACAGAATTTTTTCCAGAGAACCTAATTAAATGAGCGCAACTATAACGCCTGCCTGTTTGCACTGAGTGAAACTTGATTACATTGAACATAACTCATAACTCGCACAGTGATAATCTTAGAGAAATGTCGTGAGCGTGATGCAGGGAAAAGGAGCAACCAAACTCTGCTCACATTCCTTACACAATTCTTAGAGAAATGTCGTGAGCGTGATGCAGGGAAAAGGAGCACCCAAACTCTGCTCACATTCCTACACAATTCTTAGAGAAATGCCGTGAGCGTGATGCAGGGAAAAGGAGCACCCAAACTCTGCTCACATTCCTACACAAAGATCCTGTATATGGTTGAGTCTTTTCAATTTTTGTTTGCTGTTTAGAGATTGATATCCATAAATATGCTTATTTTGAAGTGTCATTGTCCGTTATTGGGAAGTCGTTTCCCCGGAAGAGCCCACGTTATTTTGATGGCTAAATTTAAACTGTTTGTTATAAAGAATAATATTTTATTTAGAGGTGTCCTTAGAGGGAGGTTTTACTGTATTTCATTTTGGCTTTAGGCCATATTTTTATTATTAGTCAGGTCCACCTATTTTTCTAAAATTTTGACTGCCTCAAGTCTTCAAAGGTTATTAAATTTGTTGCATATTATCTAAGGGTATGATTATAGGCTCAGCAGGGTTTCATAAATGATGTTTTTGAGAAAAAAAGTGTGGCCAATTTTTTAGTGTATAGGGTATTCAACAGAAACAGATGATATTAAAGTCAACATGAAAATAACTACATTTTTACTTGCTCTATTTATATTTAAATAAATTAATGCTATCACATAAATATTGAATATTAAAACTGATATAAAAGAAATTACAATAATTATATATGTTCCTATATAGTACTTGTATTCAAGGCAATGTTTATGCAGCCCGAACTTGTGCAAACTTCTAACATTGCAGATCAAAGTAATCCAAGAAATCAGTACTCACACATCAATTCTTGTAGGTACTCTTTGTTACCCTGAAGCTCATAATTCTTACCTTGCATGGTTCTGCTATGATAAGGTCCGAGTGTAGTCCATCAAGATGAGGCTGTGACCTTTCAGAGACATGACATAGCGTTATAGAGGAATGTCTGGAACAAGAGGCAGCAATGTTGTCACATGTGTAAACATATCTGCAATCATTTGGTGACATTTCATTTCATGACCACTGCTGCACTTGAGGGCAGGCTCTAAAGAAATGTTGGTGAACAGAGGAACTTATGAATTCATATTTTGCATATTTCTTATTCTTAGAACGTAAAGTTAATCTAAAGCATTCTAATGTGCTATTGGGAATTCTTCCCCAACTATAACTTTATCAGCAAAGGGCTTGTTGAGCACTTTCATTTTTTCAAGCAATCCCCTCTTTGCTTGTAGTTACTGTGATGTAGATTTCTTACCTTTATGATAAATCACAGGTTAAGTTACACGGCTGTATGCACATTCATTATAGCCCCCAAATATATCTCTCAACTACTTGTCATTAAGGAGAGCACATCATAATGAGCTGTGACTTTGACAACTCCACAGGAACTTGGATTTGATTTATTTTCACAGCCATATTCATTCAGTGTTTACAAGCAACATCTCATGTGCAATGTTTACAACAGTTTGTTATTTTGTATGATATTTAAATACTAATATTACTGATCTTGTTCTTTCTTACTTGGGTAGGTGTTATTAGTATATCTAGGTAATATATTAAACTATGCTCCTTTTTTTTATTTATAAATAGTTAATCAAAGCCATTCCAATTTTAAAAAGTATTTGATTATTATTTATTATGTAAAAGGAAATTTTCACTAAAATACTTTTGGTGAAATCAAAAGCATAATGTCATTTTTAATTAGATTTAATTTGACTATATATATTTATTTTTCACACCTTGAGTTATAGTTCTATCACAGATTAGTGTATGTGGGTATGCAGTTCTTTAAAAATAATAAATGTAAGGTCAATACCTACATGTTTAAATTTTAACTTCTTCACAACTTTAAACTCATTATAAAATAAAATAAAATATGAAGAATATGTTTAATTTGATAATATTTCATAATGTTCCTTGAATATTCTCTAAGTATTTCTGTATTTTCACACACCAACAATAACTGTTCAATTTGTGCAGAATACAATGTTAAATTTGGTTACTTGGTCTATTGTTTTGTTAAAACTTATACACTGTAATTTAAAATCGATTTTTAATTTAAAAATTTAAGTCCTCTACTAGGAAATATAAATTAGCTATATTTGATCTATTTTGCTATTTCAAAAATCTTTAAAAATAACTCTTTTTTTATGACTGTTGCCAGATCTTTTCTTGAAAGATAAATAAAGCTCTTTAGAACCAGGCAAACAGCTAAAGCAATTTCTCTCGGCTGATTTGGGAACTTGACGAGATAGGGTTTGTGGTTGGGTATAAACTGCACATTCCTTCACTACAATATGTCACAGTTAAGATTCAAACTGGCACATCAGTGGATCACACAGTATAGAAAACTAAGTAGCCTAAATATCTGTTACCTAGAAGATGAACTCTGTTTCAACACTTAGACCATCTTCTGTCCATATATGTACATAGCAAAACCTCAAGATAATCTTAGGTTATCTATTTAAAAACCTTAAATTAAATGTTATAATGCCCTACAGTTAGAGGTGGGTCAAATCCAAGGACGTAGGCAGGGGGCCCCCGAAAATCTAGATCCTTTATATGTTATTAAATATGTTTTTACAAAAAAATGCACTCAGTAAAAATTAAACATATTTACCTATGTGTTAGAATGTTGGTTTGGGGTAAAGAGGTAGTGTCTGGTGCTATGATGTTATTTGTAGCTAGGAGGGGAGCCCACAGGGAGAGGCCTTATACTATAGGTAGTTTAATAACAATTAAAGGCATCAAAGATCTGCCCAACAGTGTTGGGAGCTAGCATTCAAACAGTGCCCCCAGCCATTTTTAGGCTTTTTTTTTATGAGGACTTGATAATTTTAAAACTCATTTTCTATTTACTAAACACTAGGATGTTTTTAAATGTTAGGTATATTAATGTGTGCCACAAAGGTTTGTGATAAAGAGTGTGAACACTGGGGGAATTTGTTAGCAATCCAGCACTAATCTCCTACCACTTATCATTAAAATGAAACATCCATGATAGTTTTATAGCACTTAATAAAACATAAAAACAAACATGATCTCTTGGAGGAAACACGTACCAGGTAATAACTCTCGAACGAGCACCTGCGGGTATTTTACCGCAAAAACACAAGTGTGCATCTCAATGCTGAGTAAGTCAAATGAGGGTCAACAATTCGTCACCCACTCCCTCGAATCAAAATATTGTAAAAATGCCAACAAATTCGGGTGAATCTGAACTGTTTCTTTTTTGCTGTCCCTTCTTCTTAAGAGACAAAGATTGCCTTAAAACATCTTTTGAGGCTTCAATTTAGTACATTTTACCAGGGGGAGGATCCCGTACCATTCCATAGAAAACACTCCAAACGCCCCGGTCTCCCTCCGTCTGGGGAAAATGCCTACAGGTTCTTTGGGGGGAATCCATCAAGTGAGAAATATGGAAGTCATTAGCTCGCGCACCTAGAATCAACAAGTTAGTCACTTTTCATCTGAAAATGGAGACCCTCTGAAAGTTTTTTTCTGGCTAAGTGCCTGGTCAAATCTTCATCTTCTCTCAACTTATAAAACATGTCAAGCACAAGTACAGCTACATTAGTATGATTTTTTTTTTTTCCATTTTTATTTATTTCACATTAATTCTTTAGTTTCTATAAAAAAAAAAGCAATTATAACTTAATAATAACCTCTCTTTGTTATAATATGACTTAACATTCATAAGTGGTAAATTAATGGTATTGGGTCTGGTTTGGTCCGTTCTATATTAAGCTAAACCACTATGGCTCTTGAAAAAATCAAATAATTGAACATTTTAAAAAGATTTGGTATCTTGACTAGAAGTTACTCCTGTCAGTGCTAGCATGTCACTCTCGCATTAGACTGGATTCCTGGTGACACAGATCAAGGTTCGAATCTCGGTTAGGTATACTGAAGTGATTTCCCCACACACCCTCCATACAAATACATACAATACATCAAATTATATTTTCTTGGTTAAATAAAATATGTATAAATATAATACAATAATAATTGTTTATGTTAATAACAATAAACTTGAAGAATAGACGGGAAAATTTAAACACATCTGAAAACTTATATTATTACAAAAGATTGTATTTCTCACAGTTTAGAAAAGTTATCTCACTGGTTATTTCTTTTTATCCATAACACTATTGAACTAGGGATGAGGACTATGGCATTTAGAGGAAATGTATGTCATTTGTTGAAAGTAAGAGTGAGAAACACTTTATGAAAAACCACTATATAAACCCACTAGGAATACCCAATGGATCTTGATGAATTTTCTATATAAAGCTTCATACTTTAAAGTTGTATAAGAATGTATAGATCACAGGGTTTTAAGTGAATCTATATTTTCATTAATGTTCAACTTTAAACATAAGCACTCTCTTTGCCAACTTTCACTGCATGTGAGATTAGTCTTTATATTTAGACTCTTATACTTTTAGGTTATAGGTCTAATTTTTTATGTTATGAAAGAAAGTGCAGGAAAGAATTATATTTTGTTATGGGGCGACCAATACATCTGTCTGATCATAGCAGTGTAGAGTGCTAGCAGTGCTGTTTTCATAGTTTATTATTCTGCTGGCACTCTTGATACCTCTGAAATTACTGATAGTGTGTATGCAGTGCAACGCCTTATTATGGTTTGAGCGCAAAAACGTAAAAAGATTTGGTAAATTTTGGAAACAGCTGACCATATTTTTTTTTTCTACTTTTTGTTCACTTAATATAGGTTGCGCCCACTTTGGTAGCTATGTGTCACTCTCACAATAGAATAGACTAGTGATGATGGAGATATTGGGGCTCTATCCGGGTTGGGTGTACTGAGGGTTGCTTTCTCTAAATGGTTTCCCACACAAATACAACCTTCCCCATCCTTAGCCCATTAGTGTAATTAGTACATAGATGTATGACCCAAACAGGTAGTAAGACACAGTGCTAGAAATTATTCATTGGTTGTAATCATTAATACCAATTATGGTCAAAATAACTAATGTAATAAGTGATTACTGTGTTTATAATATGTGTGCACATACCCTTTTCTACGCTTGGAAAATGATACCTTTGGCTCGTTTTAACAGTTTATCTTTCTTTGGGTAGCGAGTGGTTAGTTTGAAAATAAGACATTTTGAGTTAGAGGGGTGCAGTGCCTAGCTAACTATGTTTATAAATTCCCTGCATAAAAAGATGGTTTAAAGAAATTAAAGGCATACCAGCAATGTTACATATAAACATGACTTTAGTTTTTTACCGATAGAATAGGTAAATTTCCCACAATGTTGTCTAGTGATACTGTTAAACTGGAAGTTAGTTGGGATTCAATCCCATCATTTAGCGATATCTCACAATTATATCATTTTTATTTACTAATATTTTTCCTAAACAATATTGCTCTTCACTTTTGCTACAAAAGTATGTACAGTTCCCTAAATTTATTTTTAAAACAAACTATTTGTTCACATTGAAGTAGATATAATTTTTCTTATTGGAATTGAGTTATTGTATTCCAAATAAGTAATAATAATCACTAATGCTCCGTGCAACCCATGCAGTGTATGCTCTCATTCCGTCATTATTACAACATTGACCACAAAGTCTGACTGCACAGAATGTGTCGAAACTCAGCCTTGAGCCCAACCATGTGGTTTTCTTAACCTCTTGGTCAACTTTTGCTAACATTAATTTAAATTAACCTTACCCCTGTTCCAATAAATACAATACAGCTAAAAACAATTGTTAATGTGAAAATTAACTTTTTTTATGAATACAATTGTCTCTGAAAACATTTTTCAAAAATTTAATATGGTTGAGAAATGAAACCTGGATGCAGAAATTAAATCAGAATATTTTGACTTAGTGTGCGATTGCTCTACCACTGAATGGCCCATCAATCGATGTACTTAATGTATATCCCTAGCCCTTGAGCTAAGGAGTGTGGACATCAGCAAAAAGCCAAACCTGAGTTAACGGTGGCTGTGGTCCATTGATAGCTCAAGTAGCTGATGAATTTACACTTCCATTACAAACTCTGCCCTAAAACATGAGTGAAGAACCCGCCTCGGTGGCGTAGTTGGCTAACGCGCTTGTTGTGTTGAGCTTTACTGCTGAGGACGGGGAGATCTCGGTCGGGTGAACTGGGGGTGGTTTTTCCTAAATAGTTTTCCACTCTCCCTCCACGCAAATGCGGGTTCACTTCCTCTAATTCAACCTTCCTAATCCATTAGAGTAATTAGTACTTAAAGCGTATAACCCGAACGGGTAGTAAGACGCGGTGCTAAATATGATGAGTGAAGAATTATTCTGGATTTGGCAGGATAAGCCATAGATTTGATTCCCGTTTCCAAATGTCATTTTTCAAATCACCTATATTTAAATTTATTCATTCATTAATTAATTCTGGAATATATTGTCTAAAATAATTAATGGTAAAACAAGTTTCTGACTTATGCACTCCTAATAGGGTAATTTCTCAAACCTGAGCTGGTGGTGCGCACACACTGTTTAATTACCTTTCATATAGGTTCAGCCATTCATAAAAGGTTTCTTTGAAAATCATTTTACTATGCTGTTGAAAGTATATCAAGTATATAAATGTGTATTTTAAATATTGTTCAATGTGAGTGTAAGTGCTTTATATAGAATACTATACAAGTGTAGTTCTTGTTCATAATCATTACTGTGGTACATTTTTAGAAAATATAAACCAAATATATATATATAATATATAATATTGTTGTAAATATTATACATGATGTATATGCACTATTCTCTGTGTCCATAATTTTTTATTTAAATGTTTAACTTTAATTTGTTTTATCTCTAATGTATTTTGATGGTACGGATAATTGTATGCCTGTTTGGATTGAATCAAAAATTGTGATTGGAATTTTGTTTGCATTGTTTTTAATTATCTTTTCTGCTCATTAACATACCTGTGTTAAAATGTCTGTGACTTTATTTACATGACTTGAAAAAAGCAAAGCGATTTAGATGTTAGCGGTATATAATTAAATTTTAGTAATCAAATTTCAGTTATTCTCTCAAAGTACTACTATTATATTTTAAATGTTATGTTGTAATAATTATTATTTCTTCTCTCTCAGAAAAGAAATATATTTGGAACTTGAAGAAATAAACCAAATTATTTTGGTTCAAGTTATTTTTGTTTGTTTTTTCACCTTATGTTACCCAATTGTCACCTGTTTATGATTGCGTATTTTTGTTCAATTTTTTTAGCAGCTTGTTCAACAAGATTTTTAATGTCTTTATCTAAGAGGGTAATTTCTAGATTAATTGTGACAGGGAAAGATTTGAACCTCAAAATCCACATCATCAACAAAAACTGTAGCCAGGTCAGTTTAGTAAAATTCCTCCCATCTTCCTCTATCCTTCCATCATTCTTTCTCAAATTTCTTCCATTCTTCTCCTCTCAATTGAACACTCTGTTATCTGCTTCTCCCATCTCTTTCTTGGTCTCTCTTATGGTCTTTTCTCCTTTTTTTCTCTCCTTTTCCATCCTCATAACATAATGCCCATACCATCTCAGTCTTGCTTCCTCTACTATCTCATGTACTCCCTGTACCCCCTCTCTTCCCCGGATAACTTCATTCCCATGGCCTCCACTTTCCTAGTTTCTCTATATTTAGTGTCCATGTTTCTGCTGCATATGTGACAATGGGTACAAAGTACGCCCTGTACAACACTTCCTGACACTTCAAGGGCACGTCTCTTCTCCATAGCAGGTCTCTTATGCACCTATAGAACAACTCTCCCTTCTGTCCTCTTCTCATTGGATCTTCTCTACTTCCACCTTTCGCCTCAATTATGGTTCCAAGGTATTTTACACTCTGTGGTTTTCTCTTGTCATAACCATCACTTCACACTTTGTCACGCTAAATTTCATTCCATTCTTGTAGTTGTTCCTGTGCTTCCTCATCTTTCTTTCCCCATACCATTAAGGTTTTCAATAATTGCTCCATGAGTTTTCCTGCCACTTTGTTCATGACTATTTCCATTAACATTACAAATAATAATGGTGAAAGGGCACTTTCCTGCTTTACTCCATTTTTATTAGGAACGTTCCATCCTTTCACTCTCATTACAACTCCTCTTTTCATTTTGACCTCCTCCATCGCTTTTCAAACTTTATTTCAATCCATGCTATCATATTCCTTCTCCACATACATAAATACCAAGTCTTTCCCATATTCATAGCTTCTTTCCATTGTTGCACCCTCTCTGAGTTCTAATACTACCCGGCCATAAAAGTAATAATAGGGAGAGGATGAACTTAACATACATGAAGAATGGAAATTATAAAAAAATATAGATCCAACAAAATGAGCAGTTGATTCATTTAAATGACAATAGCACAGATAACAATAGATGGTCTCATTATATCATTATGAGTACAGTTGGAAATTACGCTCGAAGCAAACAACTTTATATCATTAAAGTTGCGCGAGTTTTTTAACAAAAGGAAACATGAAATCCATCATAATATTGATAAACCAGTCTATATGAGGCAATACCACAGCGTATACATTTAAATGTGATACAAAAATATAAGGGCCTAATGGGCACCTTGATATGGTTCCAAAGGTTTCGTAATTCACAGAAAACGATATAAATATAAAGTAATTCAAATTTGACGACCACACAACAGTGTTTACAAAACGTGAGGGTTTGACTACCAGACCTAAGCCAAACTCCCACGGGACTATCCGATCTATATAGTCTACATTACACACAAGTCGTGGTACGAAATAGGAAACTAAAAGAGATTAAAGCAGCACACAAAGCACACTACAACCAATAACTTAACGAGTAATGTTATTTCAAGTGTAAAAGACTCGACATTACTTACATCTTCTTCTAGACTAGAGGTCATCAAACCGTGGGCCGCATGACTATGTTGCACCCTCTCTGAGTCCTAATACTACCCGACCATAAAAGGTAAATATAAGGAGAGGGTAAACTTGACAAACAAGATAAATGGATATTATAAAAAGTAAATTCAACCAAATGAGCAGTTTATTCAATTGAAAGATAAAGCGCAGGTAACAGTACATGGTCTAATTATATCATTATGAGTACAGTTGGAAAATACGTTCGAAGCAAACAACTTTATATCATTAAAATCGCGCAAATGTTTTAACAAAAGGAAACATGAAATCCATCACAATATTGATAGACCAGTCTATATGAGACAATACCACAGCGTATGTATTTAAATGCGATACAAAATTATAAGGGCCTAATGGGCAACTTGATTATGGTTCTAAAGGTTTCGTAATTCACAGAAAACGATATCATAAATATAAAGTAATTTAAATTTGACGACCACACAACAGTGTTTAGAAAACGTTAGGGCTTGACTACCAGACCTAAGCCAAACTCCCACGGGACTATGCGATCTGACTGAGAATAAGGGACACACAAATAAACAAAACGTTAGCTGTTCAAACAGAACTTAAGTTACAAATATTAAATTTATCCTATTTCAAATTCCAATAAATAGTTATATTACGTTACGTTAATTCAAACCATAATTTCAAATATGAAAATTTACTTCAAAAAAAAACGGGAATACCCTATAATTCCAAACAAATAAATATTTACATGTCAACTTCTAATTAGCACGTAACTGAGGATATTTTACGAGAATAAATACAAAAGTACAAGTCCAGCGCCCAAGCGGCGACATTTTAAAGATAGAGTATTTAAAATAAATTGACGATTAAATTATAAATACGTTAGACTTTGAAACAGAAAATTATATGCAAAATGTTTATAGTTGATAAAGAAGTTAGAGTTTATGCAAAAAGTTTATAGTTGATAAAGAAGTTAGAGTTTATGCAAAAAGTTTATAGTTGATAAAGAAGTTAGAGTTTATAACTCCACTCGTCTAAGCGACGATTTTGATACATTTTACAAGTATTTCTCCAGCCATTGCCCAGCTCCATGACAATTGTCTGTAGTCTATCGTTGATCGTAGAATAGTCAAGTATGGCAAGCTTGCATAGCCAATATATAGCGATTTCGTTGTTTTGGAAGGGAGGTGGGAGTACACAAAACAAACACGCATGATGACGTCAACGATGCCTTGAAACAGTCACGTAGGCCATTGTTGATTCCACTCGCTCCATCGGAATATCCGGGAATATCTCCAATCACCCGATGTTTTGAAGAAGGTTCCTCTAGCATCCGTCAGAGGTCGGAAACATAATTGTCGTCTAGTTGAAGTGATAGTTCTTGGCTCATTTCACGCTAGTCCAGTCGGAGGGCCGGGACGCTTGTTGATCCACTGGATCTCCCTCGACCCACTCGCCAATATAGGATTCCAGATGCCGGCCAGCCTTGCAGGATTCTATTGTGAGCAGATTAGTATTGTAAGTACATGAACAAATTAATACTTTGAATTGGATCGAGTAATGAAATATATTGTGCCGCCTCGTATTTATTATGTCTTCTTAGCCTACAAGAACTACAACAGAGAAACATATCCCACTCGCCAGTATAGGATTCCAGGTGCCGGCCAGCCTTGCAGGATTCTATTGTGAGCAGATTAGTATTGTAAGTACATGAACAAGTTAATACTCAGAATTGGATCGAGTAATGAAATATATTGTGCCGCCTCGTATGTATTATGTATTCTTAGCCTACAAGAACTACAACAGAGAAACATACTATTGTAGGGATCCTAATGGAGTTGAACTTATATTGGAGCGGGTAGTATGCTTTGATGCGATACATCTATTTACGTTAGTATTGGGCGGGGTCCAGTTGTAACATTATACCACGTAATGTTACACCATCAGCTGTCGTATGGCAAAGATTAAGTCTACTGTAGACCTCTCTTCCCTAAAAACGTGCTCTACTTTTCTCCACCCTCCTTTTATTTTATTTCTTATTTTATCTTCCAGTATCTTCTCATATAGTTTTGTACAGTGGTACATCAGCATTATCTCCCTATAATTTGTACGCCTTTTCGTGTTTCCTTTCTTGAAAATATGTATTATAACTCCCTTTTTCCAGTCTTCTTATCACCTTGTTCTTCCAAACCACTATCAGCACCCTGTATGAGTATAACTATTGTATAAATTCACATACGGCTACTATCATTTTCGCCGCCAGTTCATCCACACCCGGTACTTTTCTTTGGTTTATCCTCTTTTAATTCTTCTTCCTAATCCTCTGTTTCACTCTTATCCCTTTCCTCTTCCATGTTGAACATCTCTTCAAAATATCTCATCCTTATTGTCTTTTCTCTTCACGTCCCGTTCCAGCATTTCTGGACATTTTTGAATCCAATTCTTTCTGGATCCCCGTACAACTTGCTTCGCTCTTTTCTTCTTCACCCTATATTCTTCCTCTGTCATTCCTATTCTAAAACTCATTCTGAATGTTTATTTTTTCCTTCCTCTTATTACTTGTCCTTCCACATACCTCCTCTGGAGCTCCCACCAAACTGTTCATAATTAAACCTTTCCCATTCAACCTCTACACTTTGCATCTCATCCTTGGGTCTTAAGCTTCTTTCCTCTTCATTTTTTACCCTCCTCGCCCTTATTCTTCTTCCTTGTCTTACCACCTTTCTCCTATATTCCCACACCTTTATGCCTGCCATCTGCAACCTGGGTCACTATCTAAAGACACATTTGGTATTTATCTTGATGTTTAAGGTCTGCCTTTTGATTTCTTCATCCATGATAAAGTGGTCTATCACAGACTTTTGCTTCCCATCTCAATTGTATCTAGTGATAGTATGACTTTCTCTTTCCTTCTTGTACTAGCTGCTTATCCACTTTCATTTTATTTCTTGCACATAACTCCAACAGTATCTACCCTCCTCGTTTATCTCTCCCCACCCTTCCTTCCCTAACAACTCATTAAACCCTACTCTCTCTTTTCCTACTTTTGCATCCCTCATTACTATTACTACCCGACACTCGTTTCCCTCCACATCATGGGTAGGTAATCCAGAGAGTTGTAATCAAATTCAAGGTTTGGAGGGGACAAGATTGTTTGTTCTAATTAAACGGGACAAGGTGTGAATAAAGATTATATTAGCAACCATAGTGTTTGGTGGAAGTCAATAATAAGTGTATTACTGGCTAAAAGAAACTAATAACAGATAATATATATATAAATTAAATAAATGCATTGAGGAGAAATAAACAGTTCATCTGATCCCTGTTTCATAAAGAATAAAACCTACAATTTTATTTACAAACCAGCATCCCCTATTTTCACTTGATATTATTATATATTCCTTAAGCTTAATGTCCGTAGCCATCCCCCAGTTTATGAAAAAGATACAAAAATCTGTGTATGGAACTGTGCGCTTCACAGTGCCAGTGACGTAGTGTTTGACTAGTGTGCATGCGCACATTGGAGGCGGGTGGGGAGGAAGGCAGGACTGCCAGGTAGAGAGTACCGGCTCTGGCGTGACGGCGGAAGGAAGTTGTATTTTTTACTCGGCGTGTGTTGTGCTTAAAAATCGTGACCATATTCTTGAATGTGATAAAGTGTAGAATAGTGTAGAATTAGATTATTATTCTGCTTCCAGCTATTATATTTAATTCCTATTTTTCGGTTATTTTATTTAACAGAAAGACTAAATGTGCTTGCAGTACTTTCAATGGAGAAAAATTTCCTCAGTTGTCATCCAGAGATCAAGGAAACAATTATTGAACTTTTTGCGCAAATTTAAACAAGAAGAATGGATCTCATTTTTAAATGAATAGATCAAGCTTGAAGTGTAACAATTTAAGTTAAAATAAGTAAAAAAGTGTTTTTTGTTAATATTTTAAGTTCCTGAATAAAAATTTTTTATACATGTTATTTCCCCTTTTACACAATTTTAAAACAAAGGCTAAACATTTTCTGAGCGGCACCCCCACTAATCTTAGCTACGAGCCGCCACTGAATGTGAAGAAGGGTAAGAAGGAAATGACGAGTAAATAGCGGTCCAACCGAGGTATTAAGTAGGGCTGGACCGAGAAAACAGGACACTCTTGTTTTAAAATCTGGTAGGACTCGGGTGAACCTTGTGACGCTCGGGGAGGACTTTATTTATAATACTAATACTATTTGTTAAGCATTCAAGATAGACTCCCATTATAATTGGCTTAATCAAGTGTAGTGTGTTAAACATACCATTCCTTTCATTATATCAACGGTGTAAGGCATAATTCATGATATATTAAATATTAAGGAATTCACAACGCAATAACTACCCTATACTTTCAATATCTTAATGGCCGAAAATAAGTTATAAAAATTAACGTAACAAAGTTTGGTGCTATGTGACCAGGATTCATCATGGTACATAATAAAATAAATATAGAATGATGAAATAAAGGACGACAGTGAGCTACACAGATGGAGCTACGAGGACGGAGCTACAAGGACAGCAAAATACGGAGGAGCTACTAGGGCAGCATCGAGGGAGCGATTCCTTCATACCAACACAGTGCTGAACTAATCACAGGATTGTTTTTTCAGTACACGGAGACCGAGGAAAGGTACGTGAATACCGTATATTTGTTGTTCTGGTCGCTGTCGAGTGCCATCATTCCTCGGGGAGAGTAGGGATGGATAAATCCCGTCAAACAGGCAGGGCGACACGACAGACGAGACCTGTAGCTAGCGAGATGGACACTGATCAACACACGACCGGGAGATAGCAGGGCTTTCTCACCAACCAGTGACGTAATACACGAGGAAACATCCGAGTATGGCGTCGTGACGCTCATGGACGTTTCGGATGACACGGTAAGAAATGTAATGACGAACGCTCCATGATGGAATAAGGGGGTGACTGAGGTGCCCCTGAACAATTTGACGATCCTGAGGACCTGATGTCCCGACTTAATAGAGTATTAAGGGGTTGGGGAAATAAACATCAACAAATGGTTCAACTGGAGACTGTAGTAGAGGAAAGGTTGAACACACAGGCTGAAGGCATAAAACGCGTACGGGAAGAAGCAAATAAAAAATGTAGTCAGTTATTTGAGTCACAAAAAAAGAATTAAAGATGATTTAGGAACAGTGAGGGTGGAAATAGAACAGTTCCGCTATACTAGGCAGACAGATGAGTCGGACTGCTAAATATTAAGGTTAATCATGAGTCCCTTAAGGAAGCAGATGGACTAATAGACAAACAAAACACTGATAAATAACCAGAACCAGTCACACCAAGAACTAATGACCTTAACCAAGCAGATGGAGGTCAACAACTAGGGGCTGGTATAGTCGTGCAAACTAGTGACAGACCGAATCAATCAGCTGGAAAATATACAGATAATAGTTAGTACAAGTCAAGCCGTGGAGGTGTTACAAGCAAGTATCGTAACTCCCATGACGTCACCAGCACGTGACCTATTGTCAGCTACTGTCATATCGCAAGAACACAGCTGTGGCCAAGAGGGAATGACGTCACAGTTAGTGGGTACAGAAGTATGTAGGCCACCAGAGGAGGTACATTTAGATTTGGTTAAGGCCAGGCTACCTAAATTTAATGGCCGCTATTCCAATATATCAGCGGTGTAAAATATAACTAAGATTGAGAGGGCCGTCAGGGGAATCACAAGTGAGCAACTTAAGATACACCTCTTAATGAATTGATTGAGAGGTCGGGCGTGTAATTGGGCAGAACTAAATGAATGGGGATGGACTGACTACGCCACAGCCAGGAGGACGTTTTTGAATAAATTTTGGTCGATGGACGAACAGGATTTGTTTCTACAGGAAGTATTCAATCAATGGTAAATATAGTCCACGTCGGGAGTCAATGAGTGAATATGTACAACGGTTGAAGAACCAGGCGGACTTCTTGGAAGAACCGGTAAGAGAAGATCGGCTGGTGAACCATTTAATACATCACTTTGACTGGGGTACACAAGATGTTGTGTTAGCTGCTGGAGTGAAGGATATGACGTCATTGAAAATATCACAGAGTGGTTTGAGATCGATTGGAGAATAGGGCTACATATGACAGAGTGCCTCAGTTTGGCCAGCCCGGACCAGGCCGGCTGAAGTCAAACGTTAGAGCACAGCAAAATAGGAATGAAGATGGCCAGAGCAAACAACGGGATTGGAACATTAGTAATGACAATGGACGCAGCTGGAGAAAGGAACGTGACAAAGGGGGGAACCCAGGACTACCTGCTGAAGGGGGAGATACCCTACATTAAGAAGGGGGTGGAAAGGCCAGCAATCAAATTTGAGGGGCAACCAAGTACCAGAGGTAACTAGGCAATCCAGAACTTTTCGTGCAACAAGAGTCACTACCAAATTATAAGAATGTAAGACGCATACGCGCTGAAATTAATTACATTCCACGGGGAATTGACACCATTGAGGAATATCGAGGTGACGCAAAGAGCTACCAAGGTTCTAATCTAGGATGTATACAAGCAAAAGACAAGTAAATTCATCACATAGTCCCGTGCCAGACCTTGTACGTGAAGAACAATTGATTCGCAGTCTGGAAAGATATAGAGCACCAGAGATTGCGGGAGTTGGGGGACGAAACAAATTGAATTTTTTAATAGATAGTTGTGCTGACACTAGCGCTATTTCGCAAGCTTGTTTTGAGGACATTGAAAATAAACCTGCCAGTACTACCTGTACAGTTTGCAACCTTTGTTAGTGCGAGCGATGTAAGAAACGCCAAGGTTAGGAAACAAGTGATGCTAGAAGTGAAGTTCCGTCATGTGTCGGTGGATATTGTGTTTTTTACAGTGCCTAACTTAAATACGGTGGCGATTATTGGATCAGATCTTCTCGGGAAGAGGGGTGGTGTTATAGACTATATCCAACAAGAAGTACAGTTTACAGAGGAACAAAAGGGGGCGGCCGTGCCGTTTAAAAGGGAAGTGGTGGTCACCAGCATCAGTACTGAGGATTGCCAACTATGGGAGTGGGAGAATATAGATATAAGGGTCGACGTGAGCCAACGGATCAGCGGTGCCCCAGGAATAAATAATATTGAGTGTAGCTTGAGGTCAAATTCCAGTTGCTACTCTGATTTGAGTTGCAATGATGGGGAGGGAACATGCAAATGTTGGAGCAAAACTTTGATAACTACTTTCAACTATTGGGTCTAAGTGCCAGTTACCCTGAAGTCATGTGCCGCCACCATAATCTTGCCCGGTAGGTAATTAAAAATTGTCCTAGTGATATTTCAATTCAGCCCGATATGTTCACAATGGCAGCGTTTGATAATTTCGATAATAAAGAGTCAACTTTATCTGGGATTGGAGGAACCCATGACAAGCCCGATATTACTCCAGGAAAACCTACTATATCTGAGAGTGGTGTTACACAAGGGGCGAAACCTCTCCTAAACATTCTGCCATGCCAAAATTTGCAAGCTTACATTAAGCCTGCAAAACGACCAGACATTCTAGAGGATGAAGGAGGGAAAGGTGTTTCGTGCCTGAATAATGATGTTCTCAAGCACTAGCTAGTCCCCTGTTCTTCTACAACTGCCCAATATCCCCTCAACATCGTCACAACCCCTTGACAGAGGTATTTATTAACTCGCCGGGACTAACTTCATCTCGAAGTTAATAGTGGTACCCCTGTAGTAGGGGTAGAGAGGCGGGAACCTTATAGTAGTGATGGCAACTAGAACAAGGTATTGTTTGTCTCACTAGGGGAAGTGGAAGAGAAAAATAACATTTTCTCCGTGCAAGGAACTTTTTTGTAGGTTGTGTCACTTTGGGAGTACTCTGTCCAGTAGACATGGTCTCATATTCTACCTTAAAACACCTGCACGCGAGCTATAGAATATCTTCACAGTGATCTGCCGAATGGTCTCGAACTTGTCCGGGAATTACCGACGACACAAAATTTCACCTGGCGACGCCATCGAATCGAGATAATCTGGAGAAATCTGTTCACTTCGCTTTGATTCTATTCGATTCGTCTAGGTGTGAGTTCATTTAAATATGTAGAAACAATATTTTTTCTGGTGGCCGTGCTTCGATTCTCCTTGGTGAGAGTGAGCCTTATGAGCTGTTTTTCTTGAACCCCTCTACTTACGTGCAAATGGGGGCATATTTGATTTATTTTCTACCTTCCTCACATCTGCCCCGTTATTCCAATGAATGCTGAGCAAGGTCGAGTAGTGAGTGACTCGAAATAAAGTGGCTAGTTGGAGTCCACTGGGTTCCAAGTCTTCGTCAGTTTAACATCGTCTATCGTACCGACCAATCACATCATTTAATACAATAATCACTTATCGGAACTAGGCGGTAACATTTCTATTGGCTAAACTGATTAAGAAATGTTTGGTATTGATTTTAATTTGTTTCGATCTAATACAGCTTGTACTGAAAAAAACTTTTTAAAACCTTAAGTGTTCTATTTTTCTATTTTAGCGTGTGCCACCAGGGTTAGTCGGGTGGCACACGCCACAGCCAGTGACGGATTGTAACCGTCTTCTAAGCGGTTACCTCACGCCAATTAAATTATTATTATTATTATTACTATGTGGTGTCAGTAGAAGTCTTAAACTTAACTTAATCTAATTAACCAGACCATGGCGACAATAGGAACGATTTCCCTTAGGGAAAATTACGTATTATACCGCCGAGAAACGAGCCCGAGACCGCTAGATTAGTAGCCAGGAATTCTGACCATTAGGCCAAGAGGCCGGCCAAACCTTTCATTAATATGTTTTGCTAGGCACAACAAAAACTATAGCCTTGTTAATTTATGGGTTATTTACTTGAGATATTTTTAATTATTTATTTATTTGAGGTATTTAACGTGCTCTTTCTAAACCTACTGTTTATATCAGTAGTCGAGAATGTCTATGAACGAGAGCTAAATGGTTTACCAATGTGGTCGGTAAATATATTTTCACAAACCTTCCAGGGTTCTTTTACATGCCACAATCGAGATGGGACCAACGACTTTACTTCCACTTTGAAAGAAGTTATGCTCCGGATGTTTATAGCTGGAGAAAAATCTGTCGACCACAGCTGGGTTTGAACCTACGAGTATTGTGTACTAAGGTGAGCACTTCAGCCTAGAAACATCATGAGGAGGAAGCGTAGGAGGCTGAAAGTTGAATGCAGTGGGAGGCGGTGGCTTTTGAGGAACATCATGAGGAGGAAGCGTAGGAGGCTGAATGCAGTGGGAGGCGGTGGCTGTTGAGGAACATCATGAGGAGGAAGCGTAGGAGGCTGAAGGTTGAATGCAGTGTGAGGAGGTGGCTGTTGAGGAACATCAGGAGGAGGAAGCGTAGGAGGCTGAAGGTTGAATGCAGTGTGAGGAGGTGGCTGTTGAGGAACATCATGAGGAGGAAGCGTAGGAGGCTGAAGGTTGAATGCAGTGTGAGGAGGTGGCTGTTGAGGAACATCATGAGGAGGAAGCGTAGGAGGCTGAAGGTTGAATGCAGTGTGAGGAGGTGGCTGTTGAGGAACATCATGAGGAGGAAGCGTAGGAGGCTGAAGGTTGAATGCAGTGTGAGGAGGTGGCTGTTGAGGAACATCATGAGGAGGAAGCGTAGGAGGCTGAAGGTTGAATGCAGTGTGAGGAGGTGGCTGTTGAGGAACATCATGAGGAGGAAGCGTAGGAGGCTGAAGGTTGAATGCAGTGTGAGGAGGTGGCTGTTGAGGAACATCATGAGGAGGAAGCGTAGGAGGCTGAAGGTTGAATGCAGTGTGAGGAGGTGGCTGTTGAGGAACATCATGAGGAGGAAGCGTAGGAGGCTGAAGGTTGAATGCAGTGTGAGGAGGTGGCTGTTGAGGAACATCATGAGGAGGAAGCGTAGGAGGCTGAAGGTTGAATGCAGTGTGAGGAGGTGGCTGTTGAGGAACATCAGGAGGAGGAAGCGTAGGAGGCTGAAGGTTGAATGCAGTGTGAGGAGGTGGCTGTTGAGGAACATCATGAGGAGGAAGCGTAGGAGGCTGAAGGTTGAATGCAGTGGGAGGGGCTGGCTGTTGAGGAACATCAGGAGGAGGAAGCGTAGGAGGCTGAAGGTTGAATGCAGTGTGAGGAGGTGGCTGTTGAGGAACATCATGAGGAGGAAGCGTAGGAGGCTGAAAGTTGAATGCAGTGGGAGGGGGTGGCTGTTGAGGAACATCATGAGCCGGTTGAGGAAGTATATAAAGTTGATGATGGGAAGCAAGAGGATACATTGATTGTTGAGGGAGTGACTAAGGAACATTTTGATGTGGTAGAGGTATCATGGGTATCTGATCGTTGGATGTATGGGGGTTGCTAGGCTTGTTGAAGGTAAAAATCAAAATGTCCAGGGTAATAGCTGGACTCGCATTCTAATACTTTTCTCTCATTCTGGGAGACCGAGATAAATAGTTCAGCCCTAGCAAATATTTGAAATTATTTGGGAAACTGTCGAAATGATTCCTCAATGGCTGAATAAAACTTACTGATGTGCGATAGAAGTGTTTTAAAGTGTGTAGGGAGCGGGTGGTAGGCAACGGCCGCCATGACAGACCACCGAGGCCGACATTTTGTCATTTGTTTGAATAAAGTTCTTATAACCTAATTGTATATTTTTTTAAAATATAATATATAGTTTTATAGACTATTAATTTTCATCGCCGCTTCTTACCACCTGTTCAAGTTGTACGCATATATACTAATTACGCCAGTGAGCTAGAGATGACTTATGAGGGAAGTTGAATTATTAGGAAGTGTGCCCGTATCTTTGTAGAGGAAGAGAGGAAAACAATTTCGGAAAAACCACTCTCAATACATCTGACCGGGATTCAAACTCTGAGCTCCCTGTCATCGGCCATCTAGTCTAACAGGAAAGGAACACCTTAGACAATGCGGCCACCGAAGCAGGTCTTCTTTAATTATAGTTGAATAATTTAATAAGTATTTTTATTATTGGTAAATAACCCAAAAACACTATAGATATATTTCAGACTAATTACTAAATATCAACTTGTGAAAATAATAGAATTCGTAACAACATAAACCTTTTAATTTGTATGAAATTGTTTCTTTAAGTTTTAAAAAATCTACTTAAAATGTTAGCTTTTAAATTTATGAATTGAGTCCCAGTTTCTTCTTTCTACCATAAGTTGGCAAATTTTGACACAATCTGTCAATATTCTGTCGTTAGTGGCAATCAATTAGTCTGTTATAATCTTATAATGAGCTCTATAAAAGCTTGTGCAACACAATATGCCAGCCTCGCTCCGTGTTCGTCACCCGGGCTCCTCTCTGTTATATAATCTCCAACAGGAGCAGGTGATCTCTACATCCCTCGTGTCCTGTCTGCTTTCTCAGCACGTGGCTCAACCGGGACTTGAACCAGCAACCTGAGTTTAGCACGAGTGGCAAGTGTTTTGACATTGATCAGCACGGCACTCCTGCCCATCAGTTGGCAACACTGACTGGATCTCGGCTCTACGCCACTCCAACCAACCATTCAAGTTTACGAGGTGTCGTATATCCACCAGTTTGTACGAGAACATTCCAGGATATGTTAGTCCTCCATCTCACGGAGCTGGAACGTTGAGGTGGGGGGGGGGGNGGGGGGGGGGGGTAGAAGGTCCCCAGAGAAGAACTGGGAGAATCTGACATACATCTACTGGGCGAGGCTGAGGAATATACTAGAGTTGGATTGCCTCTTTGGCTCATAGCCTCCGTTTCCAATTCCAGTGTCAGGTGATACGACCGTGGCCCTGAACATAATCTCCCTACCTGTTCATCTATCAGCTCACGTCAATATTAGGTACGTGGCTACACTGGTGAGTGTAACTGCATGATAAAAAGGTAACTGTTAGTGGGTGGACAGATATATGTTACAATACTATTTAGAAATTAACAAGAAATGTGGGATATATTTTATTTCCTTTTCTTTTCCTTTATTTGAGTGCTGCCCAATGGTCATACTCATAAGGTGTCTTGCTAGTAGTTCTGTGAACAGTAGACTTCCCTCCCTCCATGTTCTTATCATTACTAAAGTCTCACTAGTAAATCTGTGAAGAGTAGACCTCACTTTCTTCATGTTATTATCGATACTTAAGTATTAATTAACATTTTTCTTTGGATTTAAAGTTGAAACAGGTTCCATAGTTCCTCCTTGGATGTTGAATTGATATTTTTCGTTGGTGATCAAGTTAAACAGAAAACTGTAAAGTTCTGGTTTTACGGGTCCCTGTCTTGGATCACAATTGATGAGATTACCGTTTAATTAGCTGATAACTGCCCCGTGGTCGAGCACTAATTAAATAGGTACGGTATTTTGACAATATAATTAGTATTTATAGCGCCGTGATCAAGCGCCAATTTTTAAGACACGGAATTATTATGCCCCGCAATTGGGAGCCAACGAAGCGGTACTGTATTTTGACGATATAATTGGTATTTATAGCCCCGTGATCGAGCGCCAATTGAAGAGTTTACTGAATAATAACACAATTGTAAAGTTTGATACTATTTATTTATTAAATAATCACTATTTGTAATGGTCGGAAAACTGATAATGTTGTTTAGCGTAACAATTTAGAGAGGCGGCTGATAACACGATCGTAATAATGGCGGACAGGAGTTTCATTCTGAGTACATCAAGGACTGGGCTCCTAGTGCCGTTCATTGCACCATCTTTCCTATATATCCATTGCTCATGGAAGTTTCCAGAAGCTTCTTTCTAGAAAAATGAAATAGAATATAAAAAAACATCTGGATGAAGGTAGAATGTCCGAGAACAGGAAACTGACTCAAATTACCTTTTAAAAATGCATATCGATCTTTCTAGAAGAGGAAGTTATTATTTTAAAGAATTTTAAATTGTCATCTTGACCTTACAGGTACACTCTGACGTCATTTACAGTGGCTTTTGTACCTTCTTAAAAGAAGAAGTGCTTTAAGCGCCACGTAATAGATTATATTATTTAAATAAAATAAAATAAGTTTATAAAATTAGGACTATATTATTGTCAATGCTCTCACATATTCTTTAGGGGCAAATCAGGTTCATTACAAAACCAATTAATGATCTTCATTATATTCAACCATAGCTCACGTGGTTTAAGCTGTCTCATAATAAATGTCAAACAAAACAAAAAAGCATATACATAAGGCGTACGGCCTAGCTCTGTGCCAAATTTTGTTATAATTGATCGTTAAATTTTGCACTATTCTCGGAACAAACGTATGGACAGACAAAGAGGTTACTTATGTTGACAATGCATCAGATTAATTAAATGATTAGTTTGAATACAACATGATAAAAAGGCCTTAGAAAATTATATATATGTATATATAGGTTATATATAAACTTAAGGTACCTAACTATAAAATGTAAAAGTTAAGTAATACCCCAAACTAGATCCTTATTTTATGATAAAAGCTCAATTTAGAACATTTTGATTTAGTGATGCTTATAAATAGACCAAAAGGGTTTATTATGTAAGGGAAGGCATGTCGGAACGGGATAGTTAACATATAATTATAATTAGAATGAAAAGTAGAGGAAGTAAAAACACAATTTCACCACAAATGAAATCAGTGCTATTTAATTAGCACTTTACATTACAAAAATATAACATATTCTAAAAAACAACAAATTTAAAAAATAGCCTACTTAAAGTAACCTACGACATTCGCCCCATTCTTCCCCGGGTATTGGGCAGAATGGGGTAGGAGACGATATTTATTATTATGGAATACACAGCTCGCCGATGAGGACCTCTTTGTAATCCTCGCTGTCTACCCCAGCACAAAAACTGTGCTCCCACTTTTTGCGCCTGATGCATGGTATCCAGCCTTAATTGGAGGTTGAATAAAAGTACACAGAGTAAAGGGATTTGGCATCTTATTCCTCAATCTTACTTTAATCAGACGATGATTATGGTAATCTCTTTGTAGCTTTCATTTTGACTAGATTTTTTTCCTTAGACTTGCTTTTGCCCTTGTCTTTTTGACTTTTTTTCCTTGTCCTTATTCTCTTGTTCTTTAAATAGTTTTACTTTCACTCTTTCTTCTTTGGTCCTCTTCGTTTCCTCTTTCATTTTAATAGCTACTTTTAATTTATTTTTGTAAAGAAAATCAGTAAAGAAAGGTCCATTTTCCCTTCTTTTTTTTTGCTATCTTTACATTTTGTGTCACTTTGGGAATTGGCAAAACGATCTCAGGTGATACTGCATGGAAGGCAGAAGGCTTGGGCAGGGAGGTTGCAGGAGAAGTGCCAATCGCAGGAGGATTGCCAATTGCAGCGGGTCTGGCATCCAGGATCACCCAGGACGCACTAAAACATCGTCAACTCGGGGTTTCTTGGTAGTCCTAGTAGGTTTTCCTGTTCTTCCCTCTTTTTCTGCACCCTCAACGATGTTTCTTACATTCGCATAGGCTTCTTTTGTTTCAGTTTTACCCAATTTTCTGCCGTCTCACTATATTTTTCTCCAGTCTCGTGAACTCTTTATGTAGTTTTATCTGTAGACTCATTTTCGTTTAATGTAACCATGTGAGCTTCGTTTACTTCGATATCAGTCGTTTGGGCTAGTAAAAAAATCAGCTTCAGAGAAAACTTTCATATATTGAGGCCATATCCATGTTGTTATAAAGGCAATGTAACAGACCAGACTGTATGAAATCAGCTCCAAAGAGTGATTAGCTCTGCCCTAGTGTAATAGCTTTACCTAGATAGTAGAGAAACTGTCTTAGTTCTTTCCCATAATACACGCTCAAAGGATTCATTAATCCAACATCTAAAGGCTGTAACTTGTGGGAGGTATGTGGTGGTAAATAAAGTAAAACTACTCCATTCTCTCTTGCCATATATATTTTTGGTATGGATCTAGTGGCCGTCACGTACGAGGAAATCAGGCGACTCCTTGCTTGCCTTTGAAAGCTCGATAATTATTGTCAACTGTTATCCCGTGGACTTCAGACTATGCCCCGGGTATCAACCCAAGCTAGAACTCTTTTTGCTTCATTTTTTCTCGGAAAGACGACCGTTGGGGGCATACAAGACCCAGCGGTTGATATACATACAGATAACAGCATTTACTGTCTCTCCTCGCATTGCAGATGTCAGTACCCCAACCCACCGCTTCCCTTTGGTGGCCATAATTTTTTACTGGTCTTTTGACTTGACTGCAGCTCCTGTTTTGTCGCAGTAGAAGATCATGTTACCTCCCAGTTGATATTTATCGATAGTTTTGTGAAGGGCTAAAAGCCTTTAACCCTTCACAATAAGAGATGACACATTTATTCACTGTTCCTAAATATATTTCTATAAACCATTATAAAACCACCTTCAACAATATCCTTCAACTCACCATGTGATCTGCTGATGCAAACTAGGTTTGGTTTCGTGCTCCAACTTATTACGACACCCGAGACGATGGGCGTTGACGTGACCAAGTCAACTAAAATTGTGGAGAGCTGTTAGAGAGGGGAAAAATAGTTATCACATGCGCCCTTAACTCTCCACCAGTTAACTACTCGGACCGCGAGCTCCACGGGACCATTCCCTTCCTATGGACAAAAAAGCAACGATAAAAGGGGAGAGGTAATTCTACCTTCCACGCCCCTCCTGTTATCCGCAAGTTTGATCATATAAATTATTGGGATGTTAGATCCACAATTATTGTACTTTTCATGATCACATCGACTGGAGAAGTGACGCTGCAAACAAGTCACACGCCGCGAGAAGCTTGACAGTTAGGATGGTATGGATGCCCTCGCCGTCATGGCAAACATATACTTTTAGGAAGTTAAGAGCCCTCTTTAAGAGAAGGCCTCTATTGATTGCGTCAGATCTACCTTCTTGTAACATGAGCTGAGCGTAGATTTGTTGACTATCAGGCTGTCTGCCAGTATATTTAATTATATTCGTTAAATAATGTAATAATTGTTCTTTTAGGTTAGCCATAGCTTGTCCTCTCTGGGTATAGCCTCATGTTGCTGGGTCACAGCACGCATAGTTGTATCATAACCATGTAGGAATAGCTACTCTATTGTTTACACTTGTTATTTGTGTTACTTCAGGTCCTTCACAACTAGGCGTCCCTAAGGGCCTTATTGTGTGATTGATAGTCATCCTATGTCAAGACAAAAATATCTTGGGATTTAAGGCTATTCAAAGTGGCTGTTGGGGTCTTTTGCATAATGTTTCTACTATTCTTGTTAGTTGTAAATTTTCCTCCGTTATGACTTTAGACTGTGAGGTCCTCTTCTCTTATGCTATAGCCGATATTAGACTTCTCCTTTATCGTGTTTTGGTCCCTTCCAGCCATGACTTGGTTTCAGAGGGACTTGAGCACTCGTTGCCTTCTTATGCTGCAGCCTGTCCATGTCATTGTATGGAATATGATTCCTATCATACAATTTCATTGATAGAAGCTTTTCTAATTGGGATTGTGCCTCTCAATAACCACTTTAAATATTCTTAACCATCCCTGTGCCAGCTGCTAGTGGCCTTTGTGTATTGATTTGTAATCACCTTAACCTTTTAAGCGCATTGCTAGCGTCCAATACTATCTTCTACTAATGGCCCATTATATGAATTGTTACTTAACAACGTTGCAATTAAGCTGGAATATTATCTAGCACTCTCCACTTTTACTTATTAACTTACTTATTGATTCTCTCAAAGGTTTAATGAATTTGTTTTTAGTGTCATATCTTTTTGAAGTCCTACTAAGGGGACATTTACCTCTTTTGTTATTATTTGGTTTACAGACGAAGATAATCTTAGGAATTGTTATCAATTTAAACTTTGTTTTAAATAAAACAATTTAGCTTGAATTTCTCTTTACGTATCTCCCTCTTACCTCGCCCAAAGTTTATTTGTTATAAAATACTCGTCGGGGTCAAAGAGATTAAACGTGTCTGTTTGTGTTTAAAAGGTCAAAACACTGGTAAAAGACTATTTTATTAGATCCCATTGCTCTTGCCCCAGATGTAGCTTCTGACTCTCTAATACCGGGATGTCTTGATAGAAAGTTTCACCTAATTCTGACCCACTACACCGAAAGTGTTAAACCGATTATTTAAGCCATTGCACTTGGATATTGGATAAGCTAAATAGACTAGTGTTAGACCCAGTAATGTATCCTAGTGTTATTGTTGTATCTAATACATCTCCCAGCACCAGTGTTATACCCAGTAATGTATCTTAGTGTTATTGTTGTATCTAATACATCTCCCAGCACCAGTGTTATACCCAGTAATGTATCTTAGTGTTATTGTTGTATCTAATACATCTCCCAGCACCAGTGTTATACCCAGTAATGTATCATAACATTATTGCTGTATCTAATACATCTCCCAGCATCAGTGTTGTACCCGGTAATGTATCATAGTGTTATTGCTGTATCTAATACATCTCCCAGCACCAGTGTTATACCCAGTAATGTATCTTAGTGTTATTGCTGTATCTAATACATCTACCAGCATCAGTGTTATACCCAGTAATGTATCTTAGTGTTATTGCTGTATCTAATACATCTCCCAGCACAAGTGTTATACCCAGTAATGTATCTTAGTGTTATTGCTGTATCTAATACATCTCCCAGCACCAGTGTTATACCCAGTAATGTATCTTAGTGTTATTGTTGTATCAAATACATCTCCCAGCACCAATGTTAGACCCAGTAATGTATCTTAGTGTTATTGTTGCATCTAATACATCTCCCAGCATAACTGTTATACCCAGTAATGTATCTTAGTGTTATTGTTGTATCTAATACATCTCCCAGCATCAGTGTTATACCCAGTAATGTATCTTAGTGTTATTGTTGTATCTAATATATCTCCCAGCACCAGTGTTATACCCAGTAATGTATCTTAGTGTTATTGTTGTATCTAATACATCTCCCAGCACCAGTGTTAGACCCAGTAATGTATCTTAGTGTTATTTTTGTATCTAATACATCCCCCAGCACCAGTGTATACCCAGTAATGTATCTTAGTGTTATTGCTGTATCTAATACATCTCCCAGCATCAATGTTAGACCCAGTAATGTATCCTTGTGTTATTGTTGTATCTAAAACATTTCCCAGCACCAGTGTTAGACCCAGTAATGTATCTTAGTGTTATTTCTGTATCTAATACATCTCCCAGCACCAGTGTTATACCCAGTAATGTATCTTAGTGTTATTGTTGTATCTAATACATCTCCAAGCACCAGTGTTATACCCAGTAATATATCTTAGTGTTATTGCTGTATCTAATAAATCTCCCAGCAACCGTGTTATACCCAGTAATGTATCTTAGTGTTATTGTTGTATCTAATACATTTCCCAGCACCAGTGTTATACCCAGTATTGTATCTTAGTGTTATTGCTGTATCTAATACATTTGCCAGCACCAGTGTTAGACCCAGTAATGTATCTTAGTGTTATTTCTGTATCTAATACATCTCCCAGCACCAGTGTTAGACCCAGTAATGTATCTTAGTGTTATTGCTGTATCTAATACATCTCCCAGCACCAGTGTATGACCCAGTAATGTATCTTAGTGTTATTTCTGTAACTAATACATCTCCCAGCACCATCGTTATACCCAGTAATGTATCTTAGTGTTATTGTTGTAACTAATACATTTCCCAGCACCAGTGTTATACCCAGTATTGTATCTTAGTGTTATTGCTGTATCTAATACATTTGCCAGAACCAGTGTTAGACCCAGTAATGTATCTTAGTGTTATTGCTGTATCTAATACATCTCCCAGCACCAGTGTTAGACCCAGTAATGTATCTTAGTGTTATTGTTGTATCTAATACATCTCCCAGCACAAGTGTTAGACCCGGTAAATTATCTTAGTGTTATTGCTTATCTAATACATCTCCCAGCACCAGTGTTAGACCCAGTAATGTATTTTAGCTTTTTTGCTGTATCTAATACATCTCCCAGCACCAGTGTTATACCCAGTAATGTATCTTAGTGTTATTGCTGTATCTAATACATCTCCCAGGACCAGTGTTATACCCAATACAGTATCTTAGTGTTATTGCTGTTTCTTCCCAGCACCAGTTTTATACCCAGTAATGTATCTTAGTGTTATTGCTGTATCTAATACATCTCCCAGCACCAGTGTTATACCCAGTAATGTATCCTAGTGTTATTGTTGTATCTAATACATCTCCCAGCAACAGTGCTATACCCAGTAATATATCTTAGTGTTATTGTTGTATCTAATACATTTCCAAGCACCAGTGTAATACCCAGTAATGTATCTTAGTGTTATTGTTGTATCTAATACATCTCCCAGCATCAATGTTAGACCCAGTAATGTATCTAAGTGTTATTGCGGTATCTAATACATCTCTCAGCACCATTGTTATACCCAGTAATGTATCTTAGTGTTATTTGTTGTATCTAATACATCTCCCATCACCAGTGTTAGACCCAGTAATGTATCTTAGTGTTATTGTTGTATCTAATACATCTCCCAGCACCAGTGTTAGACCCAGTAATTTATCTTATTGTTATTGTTGTATCTAATACATCTCCCAGCACCAGTGTTAGACCCAGTAATGTATCTTAGTGTTATTGTTGTATCTAATACATCTCCCATCACCAGTGCTATACCCAATAATGTATCTTAGTTTTATTGCTGTATCTAATCCATCTCCCAGCACCAGTGTTAGACCCAGTAATGTATCTTAGTGTTATTGCTGTATCTAATACATCTCCCATTCACCAGTGTTAGACCCAGTAATGTATCTTAGTGTTATTGTTGTATCTAATACATCTCCCAGCATCAGTGTTATACCCAGTAATGTGTCTTAGTGTGTTACTGTATCTAATACATCTCGCAGCACCAGTGCTATACCCAGTAATGTATCTTAGTGTTATTACTGTATCTAATACATCTCCCAGCACCAGTGTTATACCCAGTAATGTATATTTGTGTTATTGCTGTATCTAATAAATTTCCCAGCACCAGTGTTAGACCCAGTAATGTATCCTAGTGTTATTGTTGTATCTAATACATCTCCCAGCACCAGTGTTATACCCAGTAATGTATCTTAGTGTTATTGCTGTATCTAATCCATCTCCCAGCACCAGTGTTAGACCCAGTAATGTATCTTAGTGTTATTGTTGTATCTAATACATCTCCCATCACCAGTGTTAGACCCAGTAATGTATCTTAGTGTTATTGTTGTATCTAATACATCTCCCAGCATCAGTGTTATACCCAGTAATGTATCTTAGTGTTATTACTCTATCTAATACATCTCCCAGCACCAGTGTTATACCCAGTAATGTATCTTAGTGTTATTGCTGTGTCTAATACATCTCCCATCACCAGTGTTATACCCAATAATGTATCTTAGTGTTATTGCTTTATATAATACATCTCCCATCACCAGTGTTATACCCAATAATGTATCTTAGTGTTATTGCTTTATCTAATACATCTCCCATCACCAGTGTTATACCCAATAATGTATCTTAGTGTTATTGCTTTATCTAATACATCTCCCATCACCAGTGTTATACCCAATAATGTATCTTAGTGTTATTGCTGTATCTAATCCATCTCCCAGCACCAGTGTTAGACCCAATAATGTATCCTAGTGTTATTGTTGTATCTAATACATCTCCCAGCACCAGTGTTAGACCCATTAAGAATCTGGTGCCTTGGGGTGGTTGTAAGGAAAGTCCCAAGGCTTGTCTCCTGGAAGCTCTTCCCCGATTACTTGCCCCACGTGCCCCGGGTGAAGCTATTGCAAATAATTCGATTGCTTATTTTATAAATTTTCCATATATTAATGAAAAAAGACGCCCGCCCCATTACCTTCATCTAATGGTTGAGTTGAGAGAATGTGTCTGCTTGCTGGAAGAGGGAGCTATATCGCAAAGGAATGTTAACGTGGTTGCCCTGCGGCTCACACGAGCATTTAAAATAACAGTTTGAACCCATCGTTAACAACTAATACTTAACCTAACAAATAGGGTTTTTTAATATGATTTCTTATTTATTTGACTAGTGTAATCTATCCAATTCAATGGTTTCACATAAAGTCTTTAATATTGTCTACCCATACCAAAGTAAACTTACATTTTATACACGCAACGATACGTCTTTTATGTTTTGTTTTTTAAACTTCAACGTATGTTTGCAACACATTTGGTAATTTAAAAACGAAGCAAAAGTAATATTAATGAATATAAATTAAATACAAACGCCTGTACCCAGTTGGTACTGAGTTAATAGTCCCTGGTAAGATTCACGGCACGAGCGGAATTCTTTTAACATAGTTGAAATTTGGGTCGTTTTTTTCACAGTGCTTTGTTAGTAACCGGAGGACTGGGTGTTGTGTTTGTTTTACAACTAGGTTAGTTTTTAAAACAAATGCTAATATCATCAGTTGATTCAGAAAGGTCACGTCAAACTCCCAAAACTAATTATATTAGACACAAATGTTTGTATATAAAATATAAAAATAATTATATATAGTGTATAACATACAAATACATAATATATATCTTTACAAATATCATAATGTATACTAAATAACAACTTAAGTCATAAATCACGCTAATGGAAATGGAAATGAGGAAGGTAGAATTTTAGAGAAAATTTAAAGGAATTTTTATGGAGGGAGAATAGTAAACAAATGAATAAAATACACCCGAGGAAGTCTCGAACCCTTTCACCGGAAATTCAGTCCGTTATTGCGTTAGACCATGTGACTACCAATGAGGGTAGATGTAACAAAACTAAACATGACAGATCAAACACAAAGTCTCATACTAATCCGTCATACGCTATGAGAAAGGTCCAGATATGAATCCACAAATGACAAGATAAAGAGTCGTTTCTCAAAGTCCCTCCCCCCCTCCACCCAAGTCTTCTTGTCGAGCTCCTTGGATCAGTTTAGCACTGTAAATATGTTTCGTTGCGGTCCGCAGGCCGCTTCAAGACTTATTGCATTCCCACCATTAACGAAATTGCGGCCCTTTTCCAGGGGAATCAATTTGTAATGTGTGGGTCCGCCTGCTCCGTGCACAATATAAACGCGGGCGCGCCGAGCCAGCCAGGGCAGCCACTATTACCCTGATTAAATCCCGCACTAGCGAGCGACGATACAAGAAACAGGCGCGCACTCATACCGTGCCGGGTTTTATGGCGGGGGCAGTCAGACTCAGACACTCCGTGTCGTTAAAAAATGATAAAACATGAGCGGGGGTAATTTTTCTTGCCGATAACTCCGGCGCGTCTTCTTGTTCCTCTCACCTTCACGTTTCTGTGACGATCCGTGGCACGACTGAAGAGGAGCCATGTTACATATAATGTTGCGTGATAGAGATTTTCGGTTATATTTGATTAATATCTAGACCCGGAGATGAAACCAAAGTAATGGACTGCCTTGATCAGCTCAAACGCTTGTATATTATACTTACCGGCTTTATAGACTTACATTAGCTTGTCATTACCATACTATATGTTTATAAATCATATGGACAACGATATAACATCCCTTAGCACTTTGAATTACATTTTAAATTTAATAACCACAATAGAAGGAATAAAGTGATGGAACAAGTTCAAAAAATATCAGGACTAAATTAAAATAAATTTATTAATTGAAATAATAGGTTTTATACAGTTAAAACAAAGCCCATAATAGGTCGATTATATTTGTCACGTTCACGTGATAATAATACTTTGGTTTGATTTACCAAACATCAACAAAAATAGATAACAGTAATAGATCTTAGCAAAATTGGTTTCATAAACCTCATAATTCAACAAAATGTTAATTTTGACATGTGTATTGTATTTTATTTATTTATTTATTTATACTCTACAAATCTCAGCTCATGGCTGGTATTACAATTTAAGCTACCTATGCTAATATAAATCTAGAATCTATATACCATAAGATGTTGACTAAGACATAGGACTATATTGAGACTTATGGTTAATTGTCAATTTTCAAAATTTTCTTCTACCTTTTAATGAAAGCATTCACATATTTTAAATCTTGTTTTCCCTTTATCTTTAACCAGGGTGCTCCATCCAGGCCCCACCCACGGTGGAGGGGGGTGAAGGGGGTAGATAATATGTATTTAATCAGAACAAATTCAATTAATACGTCCGGCAAGTATCTTTAAAAATACCAAGTTCAATTAATGCCTCCAATAAGTGTCTATGTGCCTTGTGGAAATGTAAACATGTCACAATAACTCAGTGTATAGAGCAAAATGTAAACATATCTCATTGATTTCAACCTTTACTTTTAAAAATATTTGTTTTCTGATAAAGGCGTTCATAGTATAATATTTACATACCTCTCTAAAATAGGCTTTAGGAATATTTAATTTCGATATCCCAGTTTAATTAGTCTGTAAGTCGTGTTTCTTTTACTCAGGAAACAGACCGTGAAGCTCTAAAATACACACCACGTATACACCCCTAAAGAAAGTATCCCACGCATACCACTGACTCAATAGATGTCGCAGTTAAGTTGCAGGTATGGGAGACGCTCTCCATTTGATCTCTAAGTGGTGTTGGGGTGTATGCTGTGTGCTCGCACGTATGCGCTGAATCATGCATGACACAACAGCGTGGGCACGTGATCCACGGGTTGAGAACTCTCCTCCGCAACAATGGGACAACATCCATTACTTCTGGGATGGCTAATACTCAATATACTTAGGAATATAATAATATAATATATTTAGGAATAATTTTAAACAGCAATAGGGATATTATATTGGAAATGAGGAAATGAAGACGGTCGGGAAATGCTTGTTACCACTCGGTCAGTAAGTTGTTGACCTCTCGCCTTCTGTCGAGGAATGTTATACTCAGAATACCCCGGGGTTTTACTCATGGTTTTCTATGGGTGTGCTTTACACGACGAATACAAATTTAAGGTGTTCGAAAACAATATATTTTGTCCCAAAAAAATAAGGCTACCGAGGATTAGAGGAGGTTACATAATGATGAGTTACATAAACTATTGGTTGATCTGGCACTCTAGGGGCAAAGTGTCAGACTTCTATGCTAGGGTCCGGGGTTCAATCCTCTGTCCCGGCACAGATTTATCTGATTGCCAAGCCCTTCCTTCCCCTCTGACAAGACGTGTATTAATCACAACTTGTGAATGTGGGGGACGCCAGGCCTCCACCGTGGTTCGGATCCCACGTTAAACTGTTGGTCCTCCATTTTACCTCACAATCACCCTACCATCACACATTAGCGTAAGTGCGTATAAACCGAACGGGTATTAAGACGCGGTGCTAATAATAATAATAATAATAATAATAATACATAACTTGTTATCATCAAAGAACATTGTTAGGATGACAAAGTATAATAGATTACGGTGGGCAGGACATGCAGCGCAAATGGGAGATTCTAAACCCATGTTGAGGGTATTGACTGGCAAACCCAATGAGAAGAGACCATTGGGAAGATTTAGATGCATATGGGAACATAATATTAGAATGTACCTTAGAATGATTGGGTGTAATGAGGGGGACTGGATAGAACTAGCTCAAGATAGGGATAGGGTGTAATGAGGTGGACTGGATAGAACTAGCTCAAGATANATGATTGGGTGTAATGAGGGGGACTGGATAGAACTAGCTCAAGATAGGGATAGGGTGTAATGAGGTGGACTGGATAGAACTAGCTCAAGATATGAATAGGGTGTAATGAGGTGGACTGGATAGAACTAGCTCAATATAGGGATAAGGTGTGGTCTAAAATACTAGTATTAGCCTCTAGTAACCTTGAAGCAGGAGTTTTAAATTTTAGATTTGATTTCTTTAAATTAATTAAAAACTAGGTAGGAAGAAATAAAATGAAGAGATTTTTTTCTGTCTGTTTGAAGCAAAGAAAAGCGTTTCTCGAATTGCGTGGCTACCCCGGGCAGCACTGTCTACTTCTGCTAATCATTTATATAAAACAGTAAGCGCAGTCAGCGGTTCTGGAGGTTAAGGTACTAGGGGTCATGTCGAAAACTGGTTAAGCATTTGGGTAAGTATGGGGAATGTTACATTTGACCCAATTTGATGGATGAAAATTATAGATTAAAAATCACCTCACTGCACATGAACGGGATTCAAACCTCGACATCTCCGTCAACTGCAAACCAGATAGCTCCAAGCTGACACTTTTGTACCCTAGTTCACCGGTGCGGTCAAGATACGATTCAAATACCTTTATTGGTGACCTGATGGTCTAGGCGTAAGGTGTCAGACTTCTATGCTGGCGGCCGGGGTTCAATCCCAGGTCCCGGCAAAGATTTATCTGATTACCAAACCCTTCCTTCATCATTAGCGTAAGGGCGTATAACCCGAACGGGTAGTAAGACGCGGTGCTAATAATAATAATAATAATAATAATAATAATAATAATAAATACCTTTATTATAAAAATGTGTTTGTAGAGTTTGTAATGAAAATAAACAAACTCTATTAAATAAAATACTGACTATTCTAATCTAATCAAACTATCAGAACCCCCCCCTCCTACCCTCCCCGCCCATAACCGAAATGGCATGGAGATGCAGACGATTGTTTTATTATATTGTAGATTTTCTTATGCGTGATTAATGGATTTTTATAAACGTATTACGTAAGTAATATTGCAATATATTAATTAGATAACTCGAAAAGCTATAGAACTAGGAACGATTCAATGTAAAGAATAACCCCTAGCTCACAAACAATAAGTCTATCAGTTCTGCTTTGCGGGACAGCATAAATCCACCTCCACAGGCGCTATCAGCAAATTTGCAATAACAAAGAAACTCTTGCTGGAAAATAAGATAAAAACAAATGGATCATTTTTGTTCGAAAATATTGGGGCAGATATAATAATAAATAAATAACCCAAGGTTGGGTTATTCGTGTCTGTACAGTACTAATTAATTTAATGTGAAGAATTGTACCCATATTTTAGGAATACAATAATAGTTTTAGCTGCGTCTGGAACTTCGTGATTTTAGGAACCAAACTAATACCTTTTAATAGGGCCACCTAACGGAGCGCTGAGGTGCGTTGCACACCATCACAATTTCACGTTATTTAAGAAGTATTTTATTATTTTAAAATACTAGCTCACACCAAAATGATGACGAAATATATCAAAATGTATCGATAGGATTAAAGCCTTCAATTCTAAATTTTGCAGTTTAAAAATTAATCATGAAGTAAAATTAACTCAAACTCAACTAAACCTCACGCGAAATTTTGTAGTTCTGAGATCAATAAAACTTTTATTCTCATTGTATCATCACTTTCCCTTCACTCTTATATGTAGAGGAGGTAACGATAACTATTACAAAGTAAATGTATTACAAAGTAGAGACTGGGAAATATTTCATAAGAGCAAGAGAAATAAATAGGTAACAATAATAGATTTATTATAAAAAATATAAAAATATGATATAGGGTTACAATTGATAGCAGGAAAATAGTAATAAATGTCCGTTAAATTGATTAAGGAAAACATGTAACTCTTAGAAGTATAAAGGAAAACAGTTTTAAATTGACAAATATGATAGGATTTAAAAACTCCAAAAATATAGGAACTTCCCGTAGCACGGGGGGATACGTGTCCAATACGACTCGGTAACAGTCAAATGGAAGTTAAGTAGGTAGAGGATATAGGATTCCAAAACAGCCGGGCTAGCGCCAGACTACCATCAGAAGTGTCTAAACAGGAAACATGGTGAATTAATTACTAATAAAAATATAACTGCAAATCCTATAGTTTTATAGTTACTAAGCTAAATGTCGGCCAAGCTAACTAGCTTAATTTGAAATTAAGAACGGTTCCATAGACAAACTAAATAATAAATGGTAAGAGGACGGTCTTTCAATTACATTAGCAGATGGCGAACAATCAGGTGTCAATAGTACATTTACCCCACTACCCACTCCCTGGGGTATACAGCAAATCTAGTACACACTGACTTTCAACACTTGGACTAGTGAGGTGCCAACAAGGGGCAAATGAAAATACTATCTGTGTGGGCCACTATACAACACTAGCTGTGTTCCGCACTTTGCGCACCCAAAATAGTAACACAGAAAAAGGGGTGGCAACAAGAATTCTGTGAGATACTGACCTAACTAGGTTCCCAAATAAAGGCATTAGACAACCTGCTTGTAGCCATACAAAAATTCGAACAAGTGAGTATGACGTCCACGGCGTCATGGGATATTGTGAAGTCATAAGGACTTAAAACGGAGTAATGAACTTATGGAGAAGAGGACCCTTAAAGCAAGGTCCTTATTGCATATAAAGCTCAAAGCCTCAGTATTTAAGCTATGGCATACGGACACAGGGAAAATATATAGTCAGATAATCTGACTAATGAAATTAGTCTCCTTGGCTACTACAACAAGTCTGAAGGACTTGGATATTTGTCGAATACTTGGTACGTCAGAAGAGATTCCCTCGGCATCAAGGCGGTGAGAGCCACGACCCAAACATCAATACCACCAGTTTCTTCTAAAGGTACTGGATCAGAGGTTCCTCCTTCGAGGATATAATATGATGAACTACAGTAGAATGAACCTAGGGGTCACTAGTTATATACTCTTTTTTTCTGACTTTAAACAGGACCAAATATGGGCATGTAATGAGGGAAAAGGAAGGAAGGGGGAGGGGGGAATAGTGGAGAAAGAGTTGCCAAGGAAGTTCGTTAGGGCAGCAGTGCTCGTAGCCCGAGGCATCGAACCAACGACAGTCAAGTCCTTCGTTAACATCGAGTGTTCAAGGGTTCAGACGTCTGTTAAAACTGCCACGCCTTCGCTTCCGCCATACTTGCAGCATAGTTTGTCGAAGCATGGTGTTTGTATCCGGGAACATCCACTTAAAGTAAGTAGAACACAAATTATATTATTGCAGAATATATCAGTTTTAATTCTCTTCTTTGGATTCTTTTATTTCATTTTAGTATTTTGTGTAGATTACTGTTTGTAGATGTCATTGTACTTGACTGACATGCTACATCATAATTAATATTACACTCTGTGGATATTCTTATTCAGTTAAATGACTCCTATATGAGCTCCTTAACACTAGAGTCGCAGCACTATCTCTGGTGAAAAAGGAGGACAATTGAATTAATTGTAATGAAGTACATTCCAAAATAAAACGAATATAAACTTTTAACGTGAAAGAAAATATTGACGTCAATGTTGGAATAATTTTATGGCATAGTGCTGATACCACCTATACATGCATACGTTTCGGAGATGCCAAATTATGACAAAAGCGTTTTTTTTAACAGATAATTATAAAAATCCATGCACATATGTTCTTAAAAGTATATTGTGTGAGTATTGGGGGCTTCACTGACTCCACATGAAGTCTATTCCACACCTTGGTCCACTGAGCATTTCAGTGGGAAAAATCACTCAACGTTCGCATTATAACATAAATACTCACATATTTTAAGTAAATTTAAAAATAAATCAATATTGAGGTAAAATTTAAAAAGGGCCCTCCATATTTCATGCCCCCTATCATGCTCACCAGGTGCTCCAACTCGGCCTGGTACCAGGGGCATAGCGTGGGCCCATCACTCTTTGTACTATCAATTTCAGTGTTGTTCTGACGGACGGTTATAAAACAAATAGTTTTGAGGAGATTTGATCCTAAAGGGAGACTTGGTACCCTTACCGGTGAAATATCTAGAAAATATTTAGAGTGGCTCTAATCTGAAAGGGTTTTTTTTAATTAGACTCTTCTCTAAGCTTTTTGGAGTGGTTCTCCCCAATAAGCTTTTGAAATTGGGATGCACCTAGAAGCTTTTGAGAATGTCCTCCTTCAGCAAATCTTTTAAAATTGTATATCTTTAGATATTATTTTGAATGGTCCTCTCTTGGAAAATGTTTGAAAACTTGGTTATTTTAGAAGATATTTGGAGAGATCATCCTACAGGTTTTTTAAAATTTGAATGTCCCTTGAAGCTATTTATAGTGGTAACCACCTAGAATTAGATGCTTATTATAGATGTTATTGCAAGTGGTCTTCTACCAGCAAGTTTTTGAAAATTGGGTGACTCTAGAAGCTATTTGAAGTTTGATACGAGTTTATATTTCAGCTTCATATTTAATAATATCAGAGAAGTGAAAAAATCCAGGGAGGGGGGCAATTTTATTCTAGCGGAAATACCCTCTTCCCCTGCTCAACTTAGGTTTGTACACTTTTATAAACTTTGTTTTACTTTTATAAAAGAAACGTATGAAAATTATTACGTAAATGAACACTGAAATGTTACTCACATGATTAAATACCTAGATTTAAATGGAATTTGATTTACTGCCAGACTATCTTCGTGTGCCAAATTTAATTTCAGTACAAAAGTTGAAACTTCAAACCATTCAAAACAAAGGGCAAGACTGGACCGAACCATGAATATAGTGGTGACAAATGTCAGCAAGTTCCTTCGATTGAAACCGCAGCGGTAGGGCTGTCTGTACCGTAGTATGGATTGACCACTTATTTTTCATTTTATTTCATCTTGTATATATATTTTTTAACTTGTGAAAGTGTGTCTCAGACACGGACCCCTGGAAGTCCCGTACCATGGTACCAATGATTCCCTCCTAATGGTGGGCCTGCCCCCTATGAGCTTCGATGAACTTAATCACTATCCTTTCGGATCTGAGGAATGAAATCAGGTCGCAAGACTGGTCGTATAGTTTTACGTCATCAATGATAATACCTCATTTGTTCAGTAAATTAATACAGGGAATCAAACTCTCATATATGTACTTTTCTTATTCTTTAAGAACCATCCATTCCAATTCCGATACTCTCTACTTCTATTGTTTTATAGATATTTTTACCGTATACTCTATCCATCCGGCAGATAAAGTTAACTGCATCCGAATTCTTGTTTTTTTTTAAATTTAAACATGTAGATTTGTGAATATATTATATATATTGTAATAATATGGAGTTATCGCGCCTCTCTTTGGGCGTCGATTGAAACACTACGGATTAATTCCTTGATATATGAATGCTGTGATAATTTATAGGTTGTCTAAAGCTCCATGATCGAGCGCCTATCATCACTGTGCGGAAAAGATACCGTTTAACTAGCTGTCTATAGCTCCGTGTTCGAGCACTAATTAAATCGGTATATTAATATAATTAAAGAAAGAGAAATGTTGATGGCTGTTATTTCACACACGGTTTATTTAAATTACAACTGTTAATTACGTGTACATATTTTAATTAAATGTTTTATATCACTGCACACTTGTGATATTGATGTGACTTAGTTTATAATGTGTTAGACTGTGACTGACTTGTGCGTGAGCGTGATCTTAGTGTAAATATTTGGTCCCAGAGATGCCTTAAACATACGCACAATGGTTTATATATAACATACCCCTTGCCTTTCTATACCCTCATCAACAGTGTAAAAACTAACCAATAGAAAAAGTCCTGGTGACAGGTTTTGTGAAGGCTAGCTTCTTATTGGTATAGAGAAATGTCATCTTCTGCCAAATACTATGAAGTTGTTCCCTTTAACAAGAATTGACGCAGTTATTCCTTTAACAAGAAAGATGGTATAAAAAATATATTTTAGTAGTCAAATATTTTTCACATTGTTTCTGAGAAGCACGTGTTTCTTCATTGATGAATCTTAAAAGGATACTCTACATATATTACTTTAAATAAAATTTACCTTCATCCATGACTTTTTACATATTTTAGATTAATCCAAACCAATATCATTACAATTTATATTATATGATAGTTTATTTGGACGCTTGCGTGTGTGTGTGCGTGTGCACGCGTGCGCGCAACAGTATAGATAGACCAAATATAAATAAAATAATATATACTATTACTTACTCTATGGCAGTAGGAACTAGAAACACTGTTACAGATAAATTTAGAAAGTAGAACTATCTTTGTCTAGCAAAGATCATAAGAATCAAATTCATTTTCAAAAAGTGGAATTAAAAAGTATATTTAGTTGATTATATCTCAGATGTGATTGGTTTTATTAAAAATATATCTCAAATAAGAGTTTTATCTTTAATAGTAATACAATTTTACAACGATAAGTTAATTCGCATCTCAAATAATTGCGGAGAAATTATAAAAATTGTAAAATTTCCCTCGTGTAAAGTATTCTCAATTTCATTTTCCTGAGAGAATGAGAGTTTCCATCAACTGCCCCGGGGGAACCTTATGAAACCCCAATACCAAAATTTAGCCCATTTGGTAAGATAGTTTCGGCTCTAGCCTGAGGTACAGACAGATAGACAGACAGACAGACAGATGACATCGCGAATATATACAAGGGGTCATAAAACATCGACATTTATAAAAATCTTGTGTTTGACTTTTTGGCAATCACAATACTTTCTCTCCGAGGTGTCAAGAAAAAGTAAAAAGGAGGACATGTCCTTCCTTTGGATACCGTATAGTAACCGTACGTTTGAGTCGTTGTCTTGCGTTGAAAGGCCGTCCTTGGGACACCCCTGCTTCATTCTCGCCACACCTGACTCCGTCCCTCGTCCCCTCTCTCTCTCTCACACACACTACACTAATTAGCAAGTGTGGCTTCAATCAAAAGCCTACCCGCTCTCTTTCCAATTATAGCTGCACCCCTCCCTCTCGCCTCGCCCTGCCTCAGCGCTAGCAATGCTGCCAACCTGTGTCAGCACCCACTAGGGCACCCATTACAATCGACACAACACTGGTTTGGACTAAAGTGATTTTTTGTGTGAATTTAGGAACTAAAACATTTTTAACAAGTGTTTTATAAGCTCTAAAGACGATTACAAGGAATATCTTTTTTCAAACTAATTTAAAGGAGAACAAGTTTGGTCTTAGGTCAGGGGTGTAACCATAGACGACTATAAAAATTTCTGAGAAGTTAAAAATACAAATTTTGGTAAATATTTATTCTATGGTCTACAATACCTTTTACCCTTTTATAACCCCTAAACGGTTAAGACTTGTCTACAATACTTTGTAAGCTCCCTACATTTATAGTCCTCAAATCTTTATGACCTTCAATTTTGTGCCCCACCTCCGGGTCACGTCACCCATGGAGGGAAAATACAATATTCTGTCCAATAAAACTCATTAAAATAAAACAGTTTTAGAAAATTTGATAAACACACTCACCCTTTATATATACATATTAGTTATCATATTAATAGCCTTATTTTTTTTATAACATAAATTATAAAAGTGTTGACACCCTTTGATCAAATGAGTGTTATTACATCATGATTACATTTTATTCAAAGTTTTAACATTAGGGGTCTATCTGTGATTACAAAAATGAACGCTATTCATATCAAACATATTTAAGAATGGATCATGAAAGCTTTCAAAATTTGGTCCCTAAAGCTGATTGATTGATTAATTAATTAATTTTAAAAAACACATACGTATGCTATAGCCCAGGTGTGGAGCTTGTGTGTTCATATTAGACGATTACATTTTAAATTGATTTGTAAACCTGCTTCGTCGGCTGCATGGGCTAACGCGCTACTCTCGTGGTAGACTAGATTGCCGATGATAGGGAGATTGAGGTTAGAATCTCGGTTAGGTGTACTATGGGTTTTTTTCATAATGATTTTCCACTCTCTCTCTCTCTCTCTCTCTCTCTCCACACAAATGTGGGTACATTTCCTCTAAATATATTCTTTCAAATCCCTAAAACCAGTAGCGTAATTAGTACATAGGCGTATAAGCCGAATGATCAGTAAGATGCGATGCTAAAATAATAGATTGTTTTGTACATATTGTAATGTTAGACTTTCAGATTTCGCCATTCTCTTTGATAAAACCCTAGAGCATGTTCTGTGGTGTAAGCCTTTGATAAATATTTGGAAAATATATTATTTTACCAAAGATCTTTGATGGACCGTCAGTAAGTTGTTTAACTTATAAAGTATACATGACAATGTAATACCACCCACCAATAGTTGGAGCTTTAAGGTATATTATCCCCGAGTGCACATAATGTTTTACACGCAGCTGCTCGCATCGGTGGCTACATGGACCAAGGCGTCAACCTGGTCTTGCCGGTAGCGGCCGATGTTTATTTTCTTATATTATTTCCCACTTCATCTTCATGCAAACGCGGGTATATATAACCACCATGTTTTATTAATCTAATGAATGAACACAAACACTTAATAATATGATTTAATAGTGAAAATGTTTGACAAAGATACGCTTTCCAAGTGAAGGACTCAACTTTTTAATGTAAACAGGGAACACACGAACACACTCTGGCAGTAATTGAAAAGGCAGCGTTGTAGAAGTAAACAGAATACTTGGAACCGGAAACTGCGATTTAACAAGTTTCGGCCAATTTCCGTGCCCTGAAGACATTGCTTGTTCAAATGGACAGAGACGGGAGTTAGTTTGGTAAATATAATACTCCCAATTTGTTTCATACGTCTCATGTTGTAGAGAGAAGTTTTTAAAAACTAATATAGGGATTGAGAACGATGATAAAAATCCAACCAGACACCCGGTACAAGTTGAACCTTCCGATGGCTCAAAGAGCTTCTTCACGTGTTGTCATCAGAAGTTTGGGTAAAGTCGCATTTGAAAACTAATTAATGGTGTCTGGTTATATAAAACTCTGGAACAGGATTAGTCAATTTTATAGGCTGCAATTCAAAGGTATAAAACAATTAATTGAATGTTTCGAATAAGAGAAGAAAGAATCAATATTCTAAGTTCAAACGCAGAGCGTGGAAATAATTGACTTTCATTTTCTCTCCTTCCTCTATCATAGCACAGTGAGTTCGTAGTGTATACAAGCTCACGTATCAACAAGGCATACACACTATATTAGGATTCTGCAGGAAGAACAGTTTCTGATAGTTTCAAAAGCTACTAAAACTACTTTAATATGTTCAGACGTCAAGACATGTAATCTATAAATGTCACTTTAAATTGGTAGTATCAATACCCATAAAATAACACCAATGTTATAAAAAAATGTTATCAATGCTGAACGCAAAAAAAAATTCTAAACAAAATTTTATACAGAGTACAAATATGTATTTATTATATTAAGGTTACCATTCTGTTTGTGTTCACATACATATGACGTATGTCACTGATTTGATAATTTCCCATTGTGTGTTTACTGAATAGTGATAAACGCTGTAAAAACATATCGTAAGAGGTGTATTGTAGGGACTGTTGAGTATCAATTGTTGGCGGCCCTGCGCGGCGCGAATATTCAAGTTTGACAGGACGTCAACGCGCATGTGCCAGGCGGCCAGGGGCGTTTGATGCCTAGTGCAGTTGACGGAAATACGCAGAGCAGCTGACACAGTTCAGTAGAGAGGTGGTTGGACTGCAAGATTGTCGTGTTGCTAGAATGTCTGCTTCATAAACGTCACGATCACGCCGTTTTATTGTTGACAATTCATTAACAGTGTTGTTTTCATTTCCTATGGTTTTAAATCAAGTTCAGAGTGAAATTATAATGATTTTGTGTGTTTATCGTTGGATTCTATGAACAGGACTATGATATTTTGAACACAAACACAGTAAGTTTGTATTTATAACTTACATTTTGTGACTTTTAGGGAGACCGACACGTTAATTTTGTCAATAGCTTTGATTCGAATTTCGAATTTCAAATTTCAATAGTGCTCAGTGAACTTTGAAAGTGCGGAGACCAAGACAATCTATTAGAAGTCTCTCTCAATAATTCACGTCCCCAAAGTGAGTACATGCATTATACTTTAATAAATGTTATAGGTTGATTAAAGAATTATTTAGAAATGGTTTATTTTTGTTTGAGTTGTGTGGTTTTTCTTTCATTTGTATGATCTTTGTTGGGCTTGGAAGCTACGATGATTACTTAATCCAAGGTACGAATTTATTCAAAAGAACAACACACAATAAAGTATGTTTTTGTCTTCTTTTATTCTCTTTGCAGGCATCTTAAAATAATAACTATGCACAATCATTTTGTGATAAATATGATTCCGAAACAAGGGATTAAAAAGTGGTTCTAGAATGGTTATTTATATAATTTTAGTACATGCATGATATTATTAAACTTGAACAATTTCCGTGCAGCCTTTTATTTACATCAGAGAGCAAGAATAATACCGGTTTTAATGTATAACTAGATGGGATTTGAAATATCATTTTATTTTTACTCATGAAACTTATTACAAATTTGGCGCGTTTAGGAAGATTGATTAAAAATCAATAAAACACAATATTTAAAAAAGTAACTACACACATTTTTAGATGGTTAATAAAGCGACGTTGAGATAAATAGCACCGGTTTAAAAATAGGCTTACGTGTATCAAAAGGTTAGTTAAATCTAAATATATGTATTTTCTTTAAATTGACTGGTTTTCAAAAATACATTTCTACTTATAGCTACACCATTCCAAATAGTTGTGCTTAGTCAATATTCCTTATTTAATTATCATATGATATTATTTTTTTAAACAATTTTAAATAGTACGCTTATGTTGAAAAAGCAACATAAAACCCAAACAAGGTATTCCAACAATAGATACACTATTTAAACAAGTTCATTTAACTACTCAATTATAGACGTGAAACCAGAATAAATGTCCAGCGTTCTATTTGAGTGCATATTGCTGCCAGACATATATTTCACAGATTATAGTTTCTCTCCTGGAGTGGGGTGATTACTCTTAGGAAATTCTAGTTTTATCAGATCAATAGTTCATCCTGGACTCAGGTGATTACCTTGAGGTTGTAGTTTTATTCCATCAATAGTTCTTACTGGACTCAGGTGATTACCTTGAAGTTGTAGTTTTATTACATCAATAGTTCATCCTGGAATCAGGTGATTACCTTGAAGTTGTAGTTTTATTACATCAATAGTTCATCCTGGAATCAGGTGATTACCTTGAAGTTGTAGTTTTATTACATCAATAGTTCATCCTGGAATCAGGTGATTACCTTGAAGTTGTAGTTTTATTGCGTCAATAGTTCATCCTGGAATCAGGTGATTACCTTGGAGTTGTAGTTTTATTCCATCAATAGTTCATCCTGGAATCAGGTGATTATCTTGAAGTTGTAGTTTTATTCCATCAATAGTTCATCATGGAATCAGGTGATTATCTTGAAGTTGTAGTTTTATTACATCAATAGTTCATCCTGGAATCAGGTGATTATCTTGAAGTTGTAGTTTGTTTTATTGCATCAATAGTTCATCCAGGAATCAGGTGATTACCTTGAAGTTGTAGTTTTATTAAAATAATCTGGAATCAGGTAATTTCCTTGAAGTTGTAGTTTTATTACAATAATCTGGAATCAGGTAATTACCTTCAGGTTGTAGTTTTATTACAATAATCTGGAATCAGGTGAGCGCTTTGGAGTTGTTGTATTACAGCAATAGTTTATTCTTGAATATAGCTGGGAGCCTTGTAGTAGTATCGCAATGTCCTAGCAAAGTTGCTTATCACCAGGATAATACACTGCCGAGGGTGTTTGTTACATTATATTTTAATTGCCTTTTTAATAATTGAGATGTCGTTGAAACTTTTTAAGTAGCTAACTGTAGATGTCACTATAATCACCAGTATAAAGTAAGTGTAAGTTAAAAGCGTGCTAGATGCCTCAGGGTAAAAATAAATTAATCTGTTTAAAATTTGTGTGGGGTCGTAAATGTTAACATGAAATATGGTAAAAAAGAGAAATGACCTCAAACAACTACGCCGTGTAAACCAATTTCGTTTAAAAATATTACGTAAGTGGAAGTGAGAGAGCGAATATACCAGCGCTGGAGTTAAGGAGGGGCAATACTTCTCTACACCCCTCCGTTGAATGTAGCCAAGGTTTATATAAAACAATGTTGTATTGTGAACAATAACAACCTTCTTTGGTGGCCGCATGGTCCAAGACGTTCAATCTCGCAATAGACTGGACTGCTGATAACAGAGAGATCGGGGTTCAAATCCTGGTTGAGTGTACTGAAGTTTTTTTACAAAATAGTTTTCCACTCCCCATCCATGTAAATGAGGGTACACTTCCTGTAAATTCAACCTTACTCACCCCTGGTTCATTAGCGTAATTAGTGCATATGCGTATAACCTGAACAGGTAGTAAGACGTGTTGCTAAAAACCATATGTGAACTCAGGGAAATCTATTTTAAATATATTGCTTTTGTTTCACCGCTGATGTTGGTCATATTTGGGCTCTTATGGCCGTTTCTAAGATTATTAATTCAGAAAACAAAGATTGGAATCGCTTTTCCTCTGAGTAGTAGCCTATGTTTTCATTTTAAGCTTTAAGTGTGTTTGCTGCTGAAAATATACTGAGCGCACGGTTTTGATATACAGACCTATTTTCAAAGGACGATCCTTTTAGGAAATACTATCATCTTTTGTTGCAGCCAAAATTGATAAAATGTTTTTTTTTTTTACTCATTTGAGATATTTAGGCTAATGTGCATTTTCTGAACCGACCAATCATATCAGCACACGATGCATTTTTAGCAGCGAGATCAAAAGAACCTAATAATTCCAGACATGGGGCCGACGGCTCTATATTCCCTCCGAAGAAAGTTGTGCTGCGGATTTTTATCGATCAAGAATCCAAAAACAAAGGGTCTTGAGGCGAGCACTTTACCCCAGGACCACCGAGGTCGGCGATAAATTGTTATTAATTATTAGTGTTATATTATATCTATTGATACTACACATAAACAATAACAGCTAAATATCACATTAATTGACGTATAAATACATAAACGTAGATCTTAGTAGCTTCTCTGTATGTCAAATAAGGCCAACCCTGTTAAAATTGGACTATATGCGTTACATGCTGTATACATGTTATAGTATCGAGCACAAAAGTCGGTTCAAAGCGTAATGATCTCTCATAAATACATAGGACCCCCCATTTAAATTTGGAAGATTTTTAAAATATAATATGGCCATATATCATCTTGACATTTTAATTAATTTATTAGTGACCTGGCAGTCTAGGGGTAAGGTGTCAGACTTCTGTGCTGGGGGTCCGGGGTTCGATCCTCGGTCCCGGCACAGATTTATCTGATTACCAAACCCTTCCTTCACCTCTGACAAGACATCTTGTGAATGTGGGGAATGCCAGGCCTCCACCGTGGTTCGGATTCCACGTTAAACTGTAGGTCCTCCATTTCATCTCACAATCACCCTACCATTACACATTAGCGTAAGTGCGTATAACCCGAACGGGTAGTAAGACGCGGTGCCAATAATAATAATAATAATAAATTTATTTTTATTTTATTTAAATCTCACTTACGAGATAAATATTCGCGGAGGAAAATTAAGAAACCAACTAGGAAAACACGCACTCACTATAGAGCCTACACCTAGCTGGGAATCGAACCCAATAATTCACGTGATCGGAAAACAGATGGTATATTCGGATGTTAGATATCAGTATGTGGAATGGCCCCCCTTAACCTCGGCCGATGTTTCAGTTGAGTGCAGCGACCTTTACGGCTAACCTGAATAGTAGTTAGGTAGCGTCCACGACAACACGACTAAGCGATGGTGCAAATTAGTTCCCCGGTCTATCTTAATTGCATGCTAAGTGCTGCCCCTCATTATCACAGTTTATTTCTGGAGTGGTGGAAAGCTTGGACTCATCGAGTGCTTGAATCACCCAAACAACTTCAATAACAGACTAGGTTAAAATACTGTGGTGATCTAATTACCTTGTGCGTGTACGTTGTATAACACGCCCTTCCCTTTAGTACTTAGTTATAGTCTCAAATGAAAAGTACACTTTACATTATACAAACACCCTCATTCATCCCCTAAAGTCAGACTATTAAATAGGTAAGTAACATTTTACATACAAATATCTCTTAACAGACAAAAGTAGATCTATGAATTGAATACCAACCTTGGACATTGTACAATTCCCTCCTGCTCTAACTAACGTGAGCCTATTAATATATAATCAACCCTGGACATTGTACAATTCCCTCCTACTCTAACTAACGTGAGCCTATTAATAGATAATCAACCCTGGACATTGTACAATTCCCTCCTGCTCTAACTAAAGTGAGCCTATTAATAGATAATCAACCCTGGTCATTGTACAATTCCCTCCTGCTCTAACTAAAGTGAGCCTATTAATAGATAATCAACACTGGACATTGTACAATTCCCTCCTGCTCTAACTAAAGTGAACCTATTAATAGATAATCAACACTGGACATTGTACAATTCCCTCCTGCTCTAACTAAAGTGAGCCTATTAACATATAACCAACCTTGGACATTGTACAATTCCCTCCTGCTCTAACTAAAGAGAGCCTATTAACAGATAACCAATCTTGAACATTGTACAATTCCCTCCTGCTTTAACTAAAGTGAGCCTATTAATAGATAATCAACACTGGACCTTGTACAATTCCCTCCTGCTATAACTAAAGTGAACCTATTAATAGATAATCAACCCTGTACATTGTACAATTCCCTCCTGCTCTAACTAAAGTGAGCCTATTAATAGATAATCAACCCTGGTCATTGTACAATTCCCTCCTGCTCTAACTAAAGTGAGCCTATTAATAGATAATCAACACTGGACATTGTACAATTCCCTCCTGTTCTAACTAAAGTGAGCCTATTAATAGATAATCAACCCTGGACATTGTAAAATTCCCTCCTGCTCTAACTAAAATGAACCTATTAATAGATAATCAACCCTGTACATTGTACAATTCCCTTGCTACACATTTTATGGATATATATATCACACACACAGACACACCTACACACCTACACTCAAGTGAAATCAGTCTCTTAACTCCGAACAATTTTTCACACTATCACTAAATTGAGCTTATTTTTGGATCCCATCACGTTTCTAATATCTATGCCTTTTAATTGAATCTTTATTGTAGTTTGTCAGTCAAATCAAGTTAAAGTATAAAATGTCCACGTTTATAGTTAATAACATACACTCACAGGCCATTATTTGTAAGCATCAGTGGCGCGATCTGTTTCCTCTCAGGAAGACGTGAGTCAGTCCAGGGTCTAATGGTGGGCGCGGCTTATCTTCACTTTCATTACAACCTACAATTGGCTCTAATCCACTCGTCTACGAACCTTAATCTAGATTCCGGGTATTCATTTTACTTACCAATCCCGAATCAATCTCGAATTCATTCGAATCCGAATCTAGGAAAAAGTGAGTGTAAATTTTTTTATTTTTTATTTTTTTTATTTAACACCGTGTGTTACTACCCGTTCGGGTTATACGCTTTAAGTACTATTTACGCTAATGGATTATAAATTGGGAAGGTTGAATTAAAGGAAGTGAACCCGCATTTGCGTGGAGGGAGAGTGGAAAACCATTTAGGATAAACCACCCCCAGTTCATCCGACCGAGATTCGAACCTCGATCTCCCCGTCCTCAGCAGTCGAGCTCAACACGACTAGCACGTTAGCCAACTAAGCCACCGAGGCGGGTGTGAGCGTACAAGGAAATATAATTTGTAGCTTAACATTGTTTAATGCATTCATTATAACATTCTCACATTCAGTTTAGTGTTGAAATTAATTGTCTGGCAACTGGGTGTTAAGTTTTACCTACAATTATATTGGGGCTTAGCCACCAATAAACAGTATTAGAGCCCTAAAACAAATTACAATTCAAAGTTTTTCGGAAAAAAAAAAAATATTTTGACTCTTTGCTTCTCGATGTTTAATGTCATTGACCGAGACTCTAGAGGATACCATCGTTAATTATAATTATTAATAATTACCCCTCTACGCAACTCTGTAGGTGTACTGTGTTTTATTTTAAATGTAACTTAAGCACCCGTTATTAACGGCTCTATTTAAAGGCTACAGATGTGAAAAGCAGTTTCAGAGAAAACCTTGAGAACAGATGGAAAAGGCAAAGTCAAAAAAAGCTACTTCTGGATAAACACGGCCGGTACACCCGAACTACAGTCACTAGCAGTCCGGTCTATTGCGAGACTGATGCCTTAGGCCACGTAGTCACCAGTATTGGCTATCGAAGAATTAAACTACCTAACCCAATTAATGACCACACATTTGTTAAACGGGGAGAATATAAAAAGTAATTAAAGTCAACAAAAGGTCAGTGAATTTTTCCATTTTCAAAGGAAGTTTTAAGAGCCTGGTTAATTCGCTGGTCTTATGGCCTTAAGGAACTCAAAAGTTCATGGCCTTCAGAAAGTAAGCTCGCCATTCAACCCTATCCTGAAGCACCTCCATCGGATCCCTAACCTGACATTCAACCTTCTTCAAATAAATGTTAATTGTTAACATTATCCTAGCATCAAAGTCTTGGCCTACCAAGGGGTCTTGTATCTCCAGGTTTCCCAACTAAAATGTTGTGTACACGCCATACGTGTCACCTGACCACCCCACCTCAGCTTGCGCGTCTTGATAATTCTCATTATGTTTGGGGATGCATTAAAATCATGAAGTTGTTCATTATGTAACTTTATTCATGCATTTTGTTTGTTCATCCATCTTAGGGCCATATTTCCCAGCACTTTATTCTAAAAAATTCCTAATTTATTCTGTTGGTATATAATAAGAGATTATAGTTTAGTACTTTATCGGTTTTTTAATTTCGAGACGAGACGACCACAATTTACAAACTAAATAGTAGCAAGCATTGCCTGAATGGATTATGTTTATTATCTTATTCTCGGGTTTCACTCCTATCTTTTTATAGAGCGTGCAAACCAAATATATTATATAATAATTTAACTTGTACATTTTGCAATTGTCTTTGTTGAAGCAGGGCATCTTATGAATATATGGGGACTTATGGGATTGGAGTAGATCTAAATCTTATAAAGCGCTTAAAATACTTGATCCTGTAAATGCGTGCTATGTATAGGATTTAATCCTCTCTGGTTCAATTTCCACATTAATCTAAGTCCTCACACAGAGAGTAACAATGCACTCAAGCTAGGATTGTTACAATGTGCTGCTTACTGCCGTCAGTTCTTCATTTACCCAGAGAACCCTCCCCCCCTCTCCTATAACGAGATGTTGCGGAGACAATATGGAGTCAGGGTTAATACACCCGGGTGTATTGAGGTGATTTTTCCCTTCTCCATACACTCAATATAAACTCTAACATTATCATTACTATCCCATTATTGTAAAGATGCGGAAAGCCCAAACGTGACGCAAGATGTGATTCACATTAATAAAATCACGAGATATAGCAATATAGGCCCAGGTTTCCACGGGCATTTATGTTAGAAAATCATCTGTCGAGTAATTTAATACATATTTTACGTAATTTGTTTGAGTTTAATAAGATAGCCACTGTTGTTTTTTGAGGAAAAATTAATCAAAAACTCTCGCAAAGGGGAAAGTAAAATCGATTTTTGGCTTTTTAATAACCTGGAAAAACCGTGGGATTATTAAATAAGGTTAAAAGCCTAAAATTGTGTGGGAAATATGATTGTATATATTTTTTAAAGCCTTTAAAAATATGAAAAGTAGGGGAGCAGAAATCTTGTAATTGCAATTGGTCCAAATCGATCCACAGCCTTCATTAAAAAGTGCTAAAAGCTCCCCTAATCTTGCCTGTCTGTGTTATCTTAGTGTGCTATTGTTGCTTTGCCTTATCCTATAATTTGCAGATGTTAACCAACAGCTTTAACCACCAACTAGTATTCTTATAACATTAATTTAATGATTTTGATTTATTTAACCTTGATGTCAACTATGGACAGTTTATTGTATAGTATATTAATATGTTAGAACTCCAAAAGGGGCAAAATGTAATCGTATCATAGTGTGAAATCAAGTGAATCGAAATTTTGTCTAATTGTGTTTCTCGGTTATAATGGCTCTTCTATGGAGCAGTAGAGTACATGCCCTTGGCCCTATCGAGGGGAAGTCTAAGACCTATTTTGTGAGGTGATGGGCGGGAGGGCGAAAGGCGTGTAGATTCACGACCGACCAACGTATCCTCCCGCGCTAACAAGAACAGGGGGATCACGGAAAACGAAGATGGCGCTAGCTACCGGACAGGTCTTGCGAACAAATCATACGTTTGGAAATAACAGTTTCCTCGGGAACTAGCGAAATTTTCGTAGTAATATTTTCACCGCCTCTTCTAAGATGATTTATCAATGTTTATTAGGTGTTACAGTTTCTTATTTTTGGTTATGCAGCCGGCAGTTTTCTATTAAAAAATGTTAAAATTATTGATATTTGATCACTGTTTAAACAATAAAGGAGGTGTGTATATAAAAAGTATAACTTAATCAACATGATTCTATTTTGAACAAACCGTTTCCGAAAAGAAAATTGCAAAACAGTAAATATTCTTGAAGATAACCGTTTGTTACCTTGGCTCTGCATTTCCACGACAAATGAAAAGGGCCAATCGCCTTGATGTATATCAATAGCAATGAGCACCCCTAAGTTAATACCACACTTTATTGGCCCTATCAAAGATGACAAGGAACTGTGGGGACCAAGAAATTGCTAAGTCTGAGAGTGTTCTCGCTGATGACTTCAAGGAGATCTATCCGACATGAGTGGCTTGTAAATAACTCCGTTCAGTAGGTCCCAACCTCTAGTAATTGTCGAGGACCCGTCATTGACAAATGTACACTTACACCCCGTGTTACATATTATGTTGAGACTTTCCACCGGTACTTTTTTTTTTCCTCTGGTCCAGGGAGAATGGAATTCTATCCTTTACATAAAAAAGGAGGGAAGCAAGAATTTACTGATGGCTCCAAGGGTGACGATGGGGGTTAAAATAATCTTGAGCGGGTTTACACCCCCTCCCCCTTTTCTCATCCTGTCTGTTTGGATCTCATCCGGCGAACACTGAGAACTGTTAATTGAATCCTGGGCCTCAGAAAAAAACAAGAGTTGACCCGCTCACAACTTTCTTTATTATTATCGTCTCCCTTCCATTCGCACTCCGGCTCGGGTACACACACAAGAAAAATCATTTACATATCTAAAAAAAAGATAAAGTGAGATAGAAAACCCCGCTCTCACGGGCGGTGTTGGAAGAAAAAAAAGTTATTTTTTTCCCTTCTCATCTCCGCTTTGCTGTAAGTCTTCCTCATTTCTGTTCTCCGTCTTTTTTCCCCTCGTCCGTCTCTCTGTTCCTATTTGTCCGCACCCTTGATTAGAGTCAACACCAAGATGAAGTATATAGAATTTAGGGGTGGGGTGGAGTGGAAAGGGGGTCGGTGCTTCATTACTGCGTCTTATTCACGAAGAGACCCAGAGTTCAATTTCCTGAGGGGTTCAGGGGGCAAGAGGAAGGGGTGGTTCTAACACTCTACCCCCCTTTCTACCAGGCAGGCGCTTCTAGTCCCGGCCACAGGATTCTGAAAGCCTCGTGGCCCTCCCCTCCCTCCACTCCACTCTCCAATTAAGCTTAGGAGCTACGTATTGTGTACTTAGGATTCAAGCCCTTGACGTCTTCAGTAATTAATACACGGGAAACTATGCATAAACTTAGAGCTGCCGTGTGTTGACATTGCCAGCTCTCATCAAACTTCTAGAGGGGGAGACGGAGGGGCGGTGTTCGTTAACACACAGGGAGACCGCCATATGTGGGGCACACAGACACACCCACGGACATTTTGTTGTCCATCCTGACAAGCACTTCTTTATGGAACAACGTCAGACACCTCACATTGGTCGGTAGCGGTTCGATTACTGACATGGCTCAAACATTGCTGGAATTGGGGATTTCCCTTTTACATTATTATCAATTTACGTTCAGAGGACTAATGTTAGTAACTCTTATAGCTAACCTAGCTTTCAAGGTGTGTGATTGTAAATATAGTTCAAGAAGTTCATTTTAAATTCTTAATAATAATATTTAATGTAACAAATTCATATATTGAATTGATCAATTAATAACATTAATAGCTCTACTAGAACAGTTTACACTTCTTTAATAAAGGTCATCCAGTGACTTATTACTCATTTCCCTTCAATAAGTTTTGTTTCTCGTACTTTCATTTCACAGTGTATGTAATTTATCAGTTATGTTTACCGCGCATTGCTAATGTTAAAATGTATCTATACTCTGTGGCAAGAGTTGGCTCTGCTTAGGGATATACCAAGTATGGTTACACTCTGCAATCTGTCAGGCAAACCTTCATTGATCAGATTAGAACAGTCTCAATATGCAGCACATGTCAAGAAAACCTTGATGGGCTATAATGGAACAGAGTCAAAATACAGCACATTATGTCAAGAAAACCTTGATGGGCTATAATGGAACAGAGTCAATATACAGCACATTATGTCAAGAAAACCTTGATGGGCTATAATGGAACAGAGTCAATATACAGCACATGTCGAGAAAACCTTGATGGACTATAATGGAACAGAGTCAATATACAGCACATGTCGAGAAAACCTTGATGGGCTATAATGGAACAGAGTCAATATACAGCACATGTCGAGAAAACCTTGATGGGATATAATGGAACAGAGTCAATATACTGCACATGTCAAGAAAACCTTGATGGACTATAATGGAACAGAGTCAATATACTGCACATGTCAAGAAAACCTTGATGGACTATAATGGAACACAGTCAATATACATCACGTTTTGACAGAGACACTTCCTTTAATCAAAGAACGCTGTCTTGGCTTTAATTTAAATTATCAGGAATAAGATATTGTGGCAAAAAAAAAAGAGTCCTACCAATGCGTACATTAAATGAATGCCATATTTGTGATGTCCTACCAATGTCCATAGGGGACTCCTCAACTTCTGTGGGTGTGTATTCAGCACATAGCGAGAGCTCTAACTGTCCAGGGTTGCCGCGCCATCAAGTGTTTGCCAAGATATCAATTAATAAGTGTGTTGAAGAAGGGTGTCGGGGCACGCACAGCTATGTGGCGAGAGAACACCCAGAAATTTCATCAAGAAACAACTGGGGGTTGTTTGAGGGGGTTGGAGGGAGAGACAGGCCGTTATTGAACTGGGCACATAGCTGTCTGGATATTATACAGGGGTGTCGCAGATATCGCCTCAAACTTGGGTGGTGACCCCTCCGTTGACCGGAGCATTTGGCTTATGGTGGGGATGTAGGCGACGTGAGAAAAGGCCAGTGTTTTCGTAGTTTTTATGACAAAACGTTTTTTGGCCAACATAAAAAAATATTGCTTCCATACAAACATAGAGTTTAATTTTCTTCACATGGTGACCGGTGGCCTCATCAGTTGTTAAATATCTGTCAAGGATGTCCTGGAATTTAATGACAACTTTTTATCTTCATTTAAAAAGTTAGTAATCTAATGCTGCTATGCTCATGCCAGATATTCAACTGTTTTTATCACAATGTGAAGAAAATAAAACTCTATGTTTATATAGAAGCAATATTTGATTTATTTCGGCCAATAAACTGTTTAGCTTCAAAAAGTGTAGAAACATTGGTCTTTTATAGTACTTCCTACAACTCCAGCTCAACACCACGTCTCGCTCAATGTCGCTCAGCTTTGAACCTCCTCACTGTTGATCGTCCTGGCATCACCATGTCTCGCTCAATGTCGCTCAGCTTTGAACCTCCTCACTGCTGATCGTCCTGGCATCACCATGTCTCGCTCAATGTCGCTCTGCTTTGAACCTCCTCACTGTTGATCGTCCTGGCATCACCACGCCTCGCTCAATGTCGCTCTGCTTTGAACCTCCTCACTGTTGATCGTCCTGGCAACACCATGTCTCGCTCAATGTCGCTCTGCTTTGAACCTCCTCACTGTTGATCGTCCTGGCAAGTGTTGTGAGTTACAAACTCTCACGAAGTTCAATGACAAAGTGTTTTGAGCCACCAACATTGTCTACCTAATAAAATATTTTCCAGGAGTATAGCAAACAATTAATCTAATCGGTGGACACGCGGACTAAATGTTAGGCTCATCTAGTATGTTTTTGCCAAAGAAGGGTAGGTCAGGGGTTGACTCCCTGCCGGGTTTATTGAGGATGTTATTTCCCTAGATTTCTTCCCATATTCCCGCTATGCAAATGAGTCTATATTTCATTTAAATTCTACCTTCCTAAAAGAGGTGAATAAAAGACAAGAAAAGGGGGTTATTAGAGACTTGGACCACATTTTAAATGTCATCCTACTGAATTTGTACCACCTTTTATTTTTGCACTATTCCTTTCAACACCAAAACTATTAATGACTTGTTTTAAGGCCTACGGGCTAATTAGGAGAGTATCTTAAAGGATATGCATCCACACTAGCCTGGATAGAATATGGTTAAACTAATTTTGCTCTCAAGTTCACCCGGCCTAGATTTGAACCCCGACCTACCTGTTACTAGCCTATTGTAATACTGAAGACTTTCATCGCGTGACAACTGCACGCTGTTTCGACTATATATTTTACAATACTGAGATTCGAACTAAATAATATAAAAGGTGGTACGGTAGGTAATTGTTCAAAGATTAATGGTTTGACAATATCAACCACTGTGAGGCCTAGTATCTTAAATAATAACAATTAGTGTTTGGCATTTTATTGGAAGCTAAAATCACCGCATTAAAACACAGCTCTATATATATATATATATATATATATATATATATATATTTCTACGTACTTGCCTAATCTGTTATTTTGTCAGAAGTAGCTATGTACGTGCCTAATCCGTTAACTTGTCAGAGTATCTATGTACGTGCCTAGTCAGTAAAATAGCCAGAGCAGTACGCAGGTCCTATGCTATAATATATATATATACACTATACAAGCAGAAGCAAGAGTCTTAGATGCACGTCCACTAGTTTGCCTGAGTAATTACACCATGTTTAGGATTTAAATGGTCCTTGGTTTGGGATCCACCCGCACTGACAATTCCGCAGTTAAAGCTATTGGGCTCACAATATGTATATTAGCAAAAATTATGACTACCCTAAGAACGTAGGCTCATGCAAACAATTTTTTTTATAAACCCAAATAGGTAATCACTATGTTTAATGTGTCAAGCTCACAATGGATGTAAAAATGCTTAAGGCGCACACCCTAAAGCTTTACCTAACTACCCATCTAAAATTTAAAATCTATTGGATAGTTGAGTTTAAACACGCACTTACCAGTAACTACGCGGTTTAAGATATTAGGCGTTGGGTTTCGCTAAGTATGCATGGTAAATGTCAAATTTTTTTTTCTTGTTTTGGAATTGCCCATACGTGGGGCATCACAATCTCAACATACAGCCAACTCAGCTGGTAATGAACCTCTACGAACTCAAATATTTGGTTCTCAATGTCCAAAGTTCATTAAAACTGAAAGTTGTTTTCCCTCGACCTTAATTTAAAGGGATGGTGACAAACCAAACTAAAGATCACCAACAGAATCAATTTTGTTGAGCTCTATTATTTAACATTTAAATAGGCTCCTGTGTGCTTTTTCTTGTCGTATACTGTTTTAGGGACCATGTTTTGTAGATCTTTTCCCACATTAGATCAATAGATCCTAAAACAGTCCCGACACCTGTTTCACTGTCAGGACACTTTCTTCACTCTCATCCAAGTGACCTTCAATCTCTTTTAGTGCTCCGCTGGAACCATCGTTCACAGCCTCGACGGTGACTTCACCCGATCATACTTAGTTGGTTTTAACTTCGTAGTTCATATGGATTAAGTATTTAATATCAAACGAATTGTCACTGACGTATCGAAGCAGTTCCTGGAGTGACACTAGGTCCTCTCTCTCAAAGAGCACAGATGCAACAGCGTGCCGAAAGCAGTCCTGTATAGTGCCTTGTCGGCGACATGCATAGCGTACAGCGTCTTGTCTTGTCGCAACCGCCCGGAGGGGGCGAGGGGGTGAAGTGGTTGTCAGCACTCAAACTTTCCTCCCCCTCCCGGTACTTTCAGTCACTCTCTGTGCTACCAAAATAAGAACTCCGGCTTAGAGTCGGGTTCTTCAAGTTCAAACAATAAAAACGTTTGGCTTTTAAAGAATTACGATGTTAGAGTCACAGTTTTTTCTTGGAAGTTTTAGCTTCACTAAAAGTTTGTACATACATATTTGTGCACATCATGGACTGTGTACGTATTAGGACAAATGAAGCAGGACCAATTAAACCGGATGTTCACTACTCTCGGGTCCACTAAATACAGAGTTTACTATGTATAGTAGGAAAAGAAAATATGTCAAAAGGAGTAGACCCTGAGGTTTCTTAGAGTTCACAAGCTTACACCCAATATCAGTTTGTCTTCTTTCTCGGTTTTAAAGATACCCGTGACAGTGGTGTCTTAGTTGTGAGGCAAGAAAATGTAGAAGTTTAAAAAAACTTGTGAATATTCTCACCTTTTCCTAAGCTTTCCTTTTCCATGTTTTATTATTTCGGAGTTATTTACATAACTCGGCCTAAGGTGTCAAACACTCAATATAATTTAATTAGTTTTTAAGTTAATCAAAACGGCCGAAGATGTCAGACTCACAAAAGTATTTATTAATAAAGGGCTCAATTTCTGATCCTTTGGATTCCTATCATAATAATGCAAGGCCTAATATTGTTAGGTTTTACATTTACCTGCACCGGTGGTTAAGCGGCCTAAGGCGCTAGCCTCTGAATATAGGTATAAGTAAAATAAAAACTGCCATAGGGGCATATTTTCAGGTGCCCTAAGTACTTATACAAACTTTATTGGACTTTAAATTACTTTGTTAACACACAGATATATTTTATTTATATGATTCTTTTCTATTCGGGAGATTAGGCCGCCTTTTAATGGGAGGAGCCTGATAGTGTATCCATGTAATTGTAAGATCAAATCGAATAAAGATGTGGGACATAACCCTTGTGCAATTCGTATTTGTCAACAAAACACGGCTTACATACTAATGTGCACACGAAACTCTAGTTTCTTTTGAGATTAAAGACTGAAATCCATTATGTAATTACTCTTTGGATTAGGCGATCTAGTTAGGTAGGAAACAAATGAATACTACATTCAATGTCTTTAAAGAATAGCCATTGTTAGCGTGGCTTAAGACAACATTGTTGAAAAACTATCAATGAAATTGTATTTAAAATAACTTATATCCATCCTGGGAGAATAAGGAGAACATAAGCTAAAATCCTGTTTGGATCGGGTAAGAAATTTACGATTTTATCGCAAACATGCAAACAAACCTCTTTATTTAAATGAGAGATGAGCAAGAACTTCTTCGTTTTACTTTCTCTAGATACCTTCAAGAGAAAATATTGTAATCGTCAAACAAATCGAACTCTAGATTTTGATAAATGTCAAAGTTTCATGACCTCCTGAAACAAAAAGGTGGTTTTCGCAATTCCGTTTGTCTGTCTGTACCTCGGGCTAGAGACGAAACTATTTTACCGTTTGGGTTAAACTTGGTATTTGGGGTTTTAATAAGGTTCCCCCGAGGGAATTTTGGAATTAGATATCTAGCCATACATTTTAGAGTAGTTTACTGAATCTCAAAAAGAGAAAAAAAAAATCAATTTTCTTGAAATTCGTTTTAACGATTTTGATTAAATGTTATATATAGATGATTACCAACCCCTTCCTTCACCTCTGACAAGACGTGTATTAATCACAACTTGTGAATGTGGGGAATGCCAGGCCTCCACCGTGGTTCGGATCCCACGTTAAACTGTAGGTCCTCCATTTCATCTCACAATCACCCTACCATTACACAGTAGCGTAAGTGCGTATAACCCGAACGGGTAGTAAGACGCGGTGCTAATAATAATAATAATAATAATAATAATTTATATATAGACAAGATGGAAGTTCTAATTTTCTCATGAAAATGACTGAGACTACTTCATATGGGGAAATTTTTTCAATTTTCATCATTTCTCCACAACTATTTGAGATATAAAATTACTTATCATTGTAAAATTGTAGTACTATTAAAAATAAAAATATTTTATTTGAAATATATTTTTATAAAATCAATAATTTCTGAGCTATAAGCAAACATAATTAAATACTTTTTAATTCAGGTCTTTGAAAATGAAATAATGTAAGAATACATAACTATTAGAAGGAATTTTAGGAAATTGTACTTTTATTCAATTGAAGAAAGAATTGAAAATATTTAGTTGAAATTAGAATTACGGGCTGAAGTGAAGAACGCAAACAAATACATAACATCAGTTATTTCAATTGTTCTCTTATTGCTCTTTTGCATCTGTTAGATGAAACATAAACGAGAATATTTATCATGCAGTAACATTGTTTAATATTTAACTTTAGAGATCAAGCCAAAGCTTATTTATTTTTATAACTTAACGAGCAGTTTCTATGCTAGAAAGATGAATGATCTATGTAGGCTTGACGAGGAATCATTATAGGATATAAAACTGTTGTAGATTTAATGAGGAACTACTCTAGGATAAGGATGGCAAATCTCTGGCAAGCATGCCACTTTTTTTGTCAACAAATATATTGCTTCAGTAGAAATATAAAGTTTTTTTTTCGTATGATATCAACAAATTGTTGAATATTTTTCAAGGGTGTTCTGGAATATAATGACAACTTTTTCTCTTCATTTAAAAAGTTTGTCATCTAATACCGCTATGATCATGACAGATATTAAACAAGTGTCGATATCACCATGTGAAGAAAATTAAGCTCTTTGTTTCTATTGAAGCAATGTTTTATTTATTTTGGCCAAATAAGGTTTTGGTCTTTTCACGAGTTCCTTACATCCCCACCTTGAAATAAACATTTAAAAATAAAACATTTTCGAACGTGGTATGCCTTTTTTAGGTGAATAATATTTATATAACCGTGTCTCGATGACCTTTATGAAGTCAACTGCTAGAAATGGTCTTGACTCGTACTTAGTGCATCTTGTGTTCTGTTGAATACAAGTTATGAACCGAACAGACATAAATCTTGGCTAGCAAAATACAACATATTTCTTAAAAAATATGGAAAAATAATGTATGTTTTTCACTTTTACAAAATTTTAAAGTCGCCCTTGATGGTCTTGGGTTAAAGTGGTCGCCTCAGGACCCGATGTTCGTGGGTTCAAACTCAGCCAGGTTAAACTGATTCTTCTTGAGCGATAAAAATCCGTAGCACAACTTCCTTCGGAGGGGAGGTAAAGCCGTCGGTCCCAGGTTTATTGTGGCATGTCAGAAAACCCTGAGAGAACTGTGAAAATACCATTCCCGAAAAATAATAGGCTCTTTCGCTCTCACTCATAGAAATTCTTGTGTGCTAATATAATCAGTAGGTTAAAACAGTACACTCTAATAAATACCTCATTGAAAAAGAAATGACAGGCCTATATCAATTTACCGTCTATTTTCCACTGAAGGTGTGTATTTCATTGTCTTTACCTAAAAAACTCTATGTAAGCGAGTTATACCGACCGATCGGCCGCCGCCCTTAGCAAAGATAGTGCCAAAATTTGCGATTATAGGGTGTCATGTAGTCAGCTCACTGAACCCTCCAGCCGTTTATCTCAGTTTTATAAACCAGAGCTGCTACTTCATTCAACTAGCTCTTGTCCCGATGAACCTGAGTTTGACCTCGTTCCAGACTTACTGCTTCACAGATACATTTTGAAAGCGCCGGGGATCGAACATTGGACCTTTGGATCTGTAGCCAGGAACCAAAGAGGTGGTCTGTCTTTATTTGCAGTTATTGAAAATAATATTGTCTAAGACACTCACTTCTACAATCCAATACATTTTCCTTCTTTAAACTGTAGGTGCTATAAATATATTAAAATTTTTATTTGAGTCATTAATTATATTCATTACATTTAATTATATTCATCAATTTTTAATTTTTAAATGGATACTCATTAAAAATGCAAATGAGAGGTGGCACACTAAACTAGTTTAAAATCTAACTAGTCCTTAAGGGGCACACTGGTCGGAAAAGTTTCGCCATCCCTGCTCTAGGATATAACACTGTTGCGGGCTTGAGCTTGACGAGGATTTTCTCCAGGATACAGAACAATGAAAGACTTAACGATAAATTACTATAGGATACAAAACTATTAGGATAATGCATCAAGAATATACGTATCAGTTTAGTGTGGATAAAACATGTAACATAAAGAATAGATGAATTAATTTAATGAGGGACCAATATTTAGTTATAAGCACAGAAGAATCACTCTAGTGTGTGACCAGTCCTATAGCTGCAAGTATAGAGAATCAGTTTAGTGTATGACCAGTCCTATAGTTACAAGTATAGTAGAATCAGTTTAGTGTGTGACCAGTCCTATAGTTACTAGTATAGATAATCAGTTTAGTGTGCGACCAGTCCTATAGTTACAAGTATTGAGAATCAGTTTAGTGTGCACCCAGTCCTATAGTTACAAGTATAGAGAATCAGTTTAGTGTGTGACCAGTCCTATAGTTACACGTATAGAGAATCAGTTTAGTGTGTGACCAGTCCTATAGTTACTAGTATAAAGGAGGCGGGCTAGACTGCTCACATCGCCTCTGTTAATAGAGGTTACAACCCGAGTTAATGGAAAAATTATCGAAGTGAAAATTTCTCATTAAAGAACTGTGGGCGTGGCAGAGGAGCAGAAGGGGTGTAAAGACAGGCGAGGGGGTGTTTTGCTGGTGATTCGTTGCACGTTGTGGCCCGTACACAATTACAGGGGTGGATAAAGAGGATGTGATTGAAAACCTTTTATCTTGTGAAAGGAAAGAGCTATCGAAGATCTCTAACACTTGTACATTTAATTGTATATGACTGACGAAGCTTGGAAGACCGAGATTACATTTAGGCGCGGCAATAATTGTATCGAGTATTATATTCACTAATGTAAAAATACACCTGGACGCGGGAACTGTTCCCGGAAACTCGTGCTCAAGGTCAGGACGAAAACTGGACAGTGCAGTACTGAAGTGAATTGGAACACTTAGAAAACTGTGCCGGGTTTGATTCACTTGTCCAGGTGTCATTTCTCAATTTACGAATAGGTAATAATTATTTTTGTTAACGTTTTAAAATTGGAATGATTTCACTTGAATATGTGTAAGTGTACTAAAGAGTTAATTATGCGTTTTATGATAATTAGAAAACACTAGGTCCCCTCTGGTTTATTTTATATTGTTTTACAAGTACAGTTCTATGTAATTAAGTATGCGATGGGTTTTAACACTACAAGGAATGTTACTCGCTAACTCACCCGTTATTAGAAAATACACCGAAAAATAAACAACCAGACCTAGGATATAATGCAAGAACTCGACCCAGTGGATGCTATGTGGACACTAGCGTGGGCTTGCTCGCGTCATCATGGGTTACAATGCTGAGCGATAGTGTGCTCGGGACCACGTACGGCAACGAGAGGAGAGCCGATCAAGACGTGTCCCGGAGTTAGAGCATCTAGTTCACATGGATCAGTGGAAAGAGGAACTAGCGGTCTAGACTTCAACATAGCTTCCACCTTAATAGTCAACGTTATGAACTCTTCTAAGGTCAATATCTGATCTCCACTTACTCTTGAGAGGTGGTATTTTGCGCTTTTGTTTGCAAATTCCCAAAGTCCTCCCTGATGTAGTGAGGCTGGAGGCTGGAAGTGAAACTTGATGGAATGTTGCTATGCAAACTGTTGAAGTTGTTGGGTGCGGTCTTGAGCTAGAAAATCGTTAGTGGTTTTCTTCGACTGATGAGAGGCACCTATGAAGTTTGTCCCACAATCCGAATATAGGTATGAAGAGAGCCCTCTTCTTGAGATAAAGTGGGTGAGGGCAGCGATTAATGCATCCGAGGTGAACTGCTTTAGTTGAGAAGCAGACAAACAAGCAGAGATAGACTTTAATAGGCTGGAGGGGTCTGAGAGTGTGTAACTTCACTGAGAATGGACCTCCATAATCCATTCCAGACTTGAGAAATGGGCGCGAGGGAGTCACTCAAGATTCAGTTAGATCACCCATCATTGGAGTTATGAGCTTTGGTTTGAGGCGAAAGCAACGAATACATTTGGAAACTCGAGTCTAATTGTGCTGTGAACAGAGAAAAATTAGAATTGTTGGGACAAAATAAACTGCAGCAGTTGGGGTCCAGCATGGAAATGCTTGAGATAATGGTGATAAATGACTAGGTTGACAATATGGTGTGATTTTGGCAACACGATAGGGTGTTTAACTCCGTGAGCCAGATTTGAGCGACTAATTCGTCTGCCTACTCTCAGTATTCCTTGGTTGTCCAGGAACGGGGATAAGCGTTGAAGGTGGGTGCTGCATGGTTTCTTAGCCTTGATGAGTTCTATGTCTGCGATGAAGGTTCCAGCTTGGATAACTTGGCAAATGCGTTGAATGGCTTCATTGATCTCTTGAAGGCTGAGGGGTCCTGTTTGGCGATATTTTGATTCGCAGTATTTAAGGAAGCGAAGTACAAACGCCATTGTGTTGACAAGTTTTGTCCACGGCGAGTATTTGAACAGTGATGTTTGAGTCGAATCAGTAGAAGGATTAACAACGAGAACATTTAATGGTGAGGGTTTGAAGTCGGGCAATGCCGCTTTGGCCACAGGAGTGAAATGAGAAAGAGGCCACTATTCAGGTGGAAGAGAGAGCCATGGAGGGCCAGACCACCACAGTGGATGATTGTTGAGATCTGTAGGGGATAAACCCCGAGAGGCACAGTCCGCAGGGTTGTGGGGAGAAGCGATATGCATCCAAGTATGAGGAGGTAGCCAGGCTTGTATTTGTGCGACACGATTGGCCACATACTCTTTGAGCCGATA
>CABFVX010003727.1:61570-79224 GCA_902151425.1 Timema shepardi | reverse complement strand
TTGTTTTATACGACCAGATTTTGTATGGTAAATATTTCCGTAATTTAACTCATTGGCCTTGCGGGCCTGTAGAGTCCATTTTTTTTATACTGTCGTATACTAATAGCTTCACTAAACAGTATACTATCCGATTGTACAAATAACTCATATTCTATTTTATGTATTCTGTTCAAATTTATTATTCAATATCAATAAAACTACACCATGTTATTTTTGACATATTTCTTCGTAATTTAGTTTCCTGCTTTAGTCATCCTTTGGTGTTCAAAACACTAATGTTTTTGAGTACAAGTCAAGGACACTATAAGTAAACGGGCATTGTTTACTTTTCTCTTGCATTTCTCACCGCCCTCTGCAAATTTAATATTTCATTATTTTGGTTTATTTTCTTATTGTGCGCCAGCCTTAGTCTTCTAGGAAGAGTAAGGGCGGCGGCACAGGTTATGTTTTGAAATAATTTTCCCCTTCTATATGTTAGGAGCAAATAATTGAAATTTTGCTAAAATTTTCATTTTTTTCTCCTTGGCTGATTTTAGGGTCATAAAATATTTTAGGCAAGCTAGAATCTTCCAAACCTAACCGTCTTTGTAAGAAGGCGAGGACTGTTAAAATTTTGTAGTTTATTGAACACGTGCAGCTTTCTAAGAATTTCATTGAACAAATAAATGGGCTGATAACCCTAATCTGGCTCACATAAATAGGGAGGATTGGGGTGATATTAGGTTCTTAGTTACAACTGAACCAGGGTAAATAAGTATTCGCTATGTTGTTATCTTAAAACTTAAGGCAACAGCTGAAACGCGATATTATGTTTAGTTCATTGACCTTCATTCAGTCAAGTCAGTCACGGTTAGGTAGCAGTTCCTTAGCATTTTTAATTATATTCTGTTATGTCGTTCACAAAATCTTTATTTGATGGTAATAATATAAATCGTAACAATTATAATTATATGCTACGATTGTTTGAAAATATATTACAATTTAATCATTAATACATATTTTAATTTTCAACCTGTTTAATATACTTAAGATTGTTCTCATAGTCATTTATTTATTTTAAATATCGTTAAATTTTCAAATTAGTGACAGGGAAAAAGATAAACTTGTGTAGCCAAAATAATTTAATTTCATTTGCATTACTTACACAAGGACACAAATCTATCATATTATTGCATCATTACTTCTACCTGATGAAAAGAGAGTTAGGAATGGCTTATAAATCATAAATATGTCTTCTAAACGCCAGTTTGCCAAACGTTGTTTGCGCTGTTCTTTGTCGGAAACACGACAAACTCGTGCAACTGTAACTCGATGAATAAATGTATTTAGACCAGGAGGCACCAGGAGTGAAAAGGAAATGATTGAAATCAACAACGCAGCGCTGAAAGCAAACAAATGACGCGCGTCCCGAATGTTTGTAATGGCAAAGTGACTCTTAACATGATTTATACTGATGTCGGTAGGTGGGGAGCGCTTGAAGGGGACTGTTACGATGTGGGATCGTGATTTACTGGCCCTCCTGCACTAGAGAACAGCTTGTTTAGTGTACCATTCAATAATTTACATATTCCTGATGCATAGCGCATCTGCTGCTTGGAATCATTTAAAATAAGAGTCCACGTCCATTTTAAACGTGATATAGGAATAACCTTTAACATTTTGTATAACGTTCCACAACAAAGTGCCCTTATTGTAGTCGCATAATCTAAGGAAGCAGTTTTCAACCTGTTTAAACTCACGGCACACTGAAAAAGGCACACAAGTTGTCAAGGCACACCATCAGTTTTATAAGTAGAGATTTTACAACTAAAAAAAAATGGGTATTACGATTATGTTTAAAGGTTCAATAACTAAAATTATAAAAATATCGTTGATTATGGATTTATTTTTAGGCCTCCATTTTTTTAGCTTCTTTTCCACCTCACCCCAAATTATCGTGACAAACCTGTTGATCTTTCACGGCGCACCAATTAAAAGTCTCTGGTCTAATGTATACCTCTAGTCAAGAGCTCAAGTACCGGTTTGGTGGATCTGGGTTCAAATTCTCGCTTGAGTAATGAGGTATGTTTTTCTGAATAGCATTTTCACTATCCCTTCATGAAAATGAAAGTATATTTTCTACAAATCCTGCCTTCCACATCTTTACCCTATACGTGTAACTAGTCGCGTATAATCCAAATGTATAGTAAGGATGAGGAATTTACTCTAAAGGAAATGCATGGTTATGCATTAATGGGTGGAGGGTGTGGGTAAACCACAAACATATTGAAAACTATCCCTAGCGCACCTACCTAAGGCTAAAATATTGTTTTTTTTTTGTCACTAGAAATTCATAATTTTTTAAGTTTGGTGCTTTAGATCACTATTTCGAGATATAATCAGGGTAGATGGTTTTTTAATGTTACTACAATATTGTATTAAATGTAATTGTTAGAAAAAGTCGTAGATTTAGTCATAAATATATTATTTGATTAGTACTCTTTTTCACTAAACTAATATGAATTATTTAAAATAAATGGTAGGCAATTAAAAATAAAGTATCAACCACTTTTAACAAATGTGTAAGGCGTTTAATCAGTCCAACATAATAAAATAATACTATATTAACAAAGGCACTCATGTGGGTTTACCTGTTAGGGGTTGATTGGAGTCACATATGCCGAGAGAACATGTAAAGAATTTATGCTTGTTGGAAGGAGTTTTAGAGCATTTGAAGATTATTATGAGATATGAGTGCTATAGGCCAATTTTCGCAAAAAAAGTTTCTTAAAAATTAACAAACAAATGAATTGTAGCTGAGCCCATTGAAAAAATACATTATATTTTTCATAATTTCTTAAACAGAACAAAATTGAGGATGCGATAGGAGGAAATCTACATTGTATAATTTTTTATCTCTGTTAACTCAGCTATTGATGATTCTAAGTTGTTAATATCTAATTGCAGCCAAATCCCGAATACACTATTTTTATTCTTTCATAAAAGTAAAAAAAAAAGTATATATTGCAGTGAGATAAGAATATTTTAACTGCAGTTTTACTACCTAACAACCCTAGTATAATAAATGGGAAATAAAATTTAAAATATAGTTTAATAAATGGTAAACGAAATAATCAATAATTAGTTTTGATTAATAATTTCTTTATAAGCTCTAGAATCAACTAAACATAATTCGGTGACCGCATGGTCGAAGGCGTAACTTTCGCAATATAATAGACTGCCAATAACAAGGATTTTGGGGCTCAAATCTTCGTACGGTGGTTTTAACTAAACGGGTTTTCACTCTCACTTCACGCAAATGAGGATACAGTTCTTATAAATTCAACCTTACTCATTATTAGCTCAATAGTGTAAATAGTATAAGCACATAGCCTGACCAGGTAGTAATACGTGGTGTTAAAAATGAATAAATACAAATAATAAAAATATACGTGCCTCACATCGGCGAACACGGACAAGAGATTGAGCTCGTCTGGTCGGGTTTGCCTGTCACGTGGATGTCAAGTTTCAAATCCCAGCTGAATTTGCATTTAATCTAGATTTTTTCCTTAATTTTGTTTTAAAATATTATACTTATTGTATCTGTAATATTTATTTATACAATAGTGAGCAATAACTGAACAACAGTCTTTGCTTCAGTACTCAGGTTTACACAATTTAAATAGCTCTTTAGATGAACCATTTATTTCTCAAACAAGAAGCTTCAAGTAAAATCGTTTTCAAGGTTCCAATATTCATTCAGTTTCTTAATATGTTTGAAAAACTGGTATTTTAACTTGTAAATTTAGTGGTGGGCTGAATTCTATATTTCTTGAATCCGTATCTAAAAAGTACTTTCGAATTTAGAATCCAAATTCGAATTCTCCAATTTTTTAAAATGTACAATTTTGTTTAAAGTGAAAATATTTAAAATTTAATTTAAAAAAAGGCTCTTTAAGGATTGGTGCCACTGATTAATTTTATTATACAGGTTGTTTGAAAAGTCAACGCCCAAACTGCATATATAGTTTGTTTGAACCAAAAAGTAATACAAAATCCTTTAAATCCAGAAAACTATGCTAATACCATTAAAAGTGTGTTCAAATTTTTGGCATACAGTGCTGGGAGAGCAAAGCTGTACAAGCATGCGTGTAATAATGGTAACTGTGAGGTAGGACCGTTAATGTTGATCCTCAGAACGTATTCACATTTCTAAATGGACTGGTGTGTTGCTTATTATTAACTGTGGTAGGTTATGTTGTCATTATTCAAGATGTCGAGGTATACATTGTTATGCGCCTAACTCCTATGCAGCCTTTTGTACACGCATGCTTGCACAGCTTTGCTCTCTTGGAGCTGTACACCGAAACTTTGAAAACAATTTAAAGGTATTAGCAGAGTTTGATGGATGTAAATGTATAAGGGATTTTGTATTGTTCTTATTCTAAACAAATTATATGTACAGTTTTGGCGTTGAGTTTCCGAACAACTTGTATTTTTAATGTCTATTACGCCATAAATAAATAAAAGTTTTTTTATCCTCTCAATTACATGTCTATATATTAACTTTTACTAATTACTTAAAATTGTTATTTGAAAGCAAGGTGTTCATTATTGTATTCGAGATTGGTTTTTTAAAGATTTTAACAAATATTTAATTTCTCAGATACCATAGGTTCCAAAGGATTTGATGATTCGAGGATTCAAGCTTTCCCATCTCTAAAATAAATATATGATTCATATCTAGCCAACACACTTTATTAAATTTTGATATTTTATCCATTTAAAATTGATTTAAGAAAGAATTTCAAAGAAAAAAAAGTAGTCTTCTTTAATGTACAGCTTGGAATTGGAAAATAAATCTGGAGATGGAAGCGTTTGTGAAGCAGAGGAAGAAATTACTCGATAAATAAACAGCAGTGGAGCTCAGAACGAGGCTGGTGGTTCAAGAAGCTGTGGAGAAAAAGGAGCGTGATAAAGATGGCCATAAAGTAGCCTAGTAAGAACAGAAGAGTGGGGAAAGAAATATATATGACAAGTGCACCAGACACAAGGCCTGTGCGGGGATTGAAGAATGAGGGAGGAGATGGAAATTAATGAAGTAGAAACACATAAACAAAATTACAAATAAAAAATAAATAGTAAAACAAGCGGAAAATAAGTTAAGTCAAGAGACGGGTAGGAACAAAGGGTATGAGGGAATGAAAGAAGTGTTGGTAGAACTTTATATTACCTCTAAGATGGTTACTTTGTTCCTATTTTCTTAAACTTTAACGTTTACTAGTTTAGGTGATGACTTTTCAGGGAATATAAATTGTAGGTTAAATCAAAGTAATCTTGGAATGTACGATACTGTTTGCAATTATTTGAAAAAAGTTCTTATAAAATATAATATTTTAACAAAATATGATTTTCAATATCACAGGAATACATAATATTTTGGGGATAGGAATACTTTTGTAAATAATTGAATGAGGCAAAGGGGAACAACTTTTATCTACTTTATTGACAGAGTGTAGACACAGGTAGGTCCTATAACTGAAAGCGGTTGTATGAGGGACTTATTGATACTAATGTGATAAATCAATCTATAATTATAGCTCAAACTTGATGAACTGAACTTAGTGAGGTCTTATTTTGACTAGACCATTTGGAATTTACTCTCTGTATGTGCGGATGTTTGCTCTGCGATAACTCTCAAACGCGTGAATCAATTTTTAACGAAATCTTACATGGACATTATTTGAACTTAGGCCGAACAAAGTATTACATAGATTTTTGATCTATTTATCATTTGAATATGACGGACACTAAATGGTTTTTCGTTTAATAGTTTTCAAGTGATTTGAATTTAAATTTCCAAGCCATTGATCGAGTACCTAGAACGTACTTTTGTAAATTTTGATATATAGCGAGACACACGTCTTGAATAATGTGAACAACGGTTATTATCTATGAATTTAGATATTACTATTGAATAATAATATTAATTAGTTTTCCATCTAACCGGATCATCAAGGAAATATATTAACTCCAAATCCAACGAAAAACTATAGGAACTGTTTCTACCTGAAATCCAAAGATAAAAATGACTCCAAATATAATGTATATTAATACTTTAATTACGGCAAGAGCATAACATACTGTACTTGGCATTTTTTAAATGGAAGAAGTGAGTTCACAGAACTACTAATATATTAAGGGGCGGGCGGGAGTATGGGACTTTGGGGGAAAGCCCCTACAAACATCCTGTGATGGACAGATCGGGGCTGTAAGAAGAGAGAAGCAGACACCACTTGTTCATAGGGTCCCCCAGAGGTGTACGAGTGGTGGTAGGTGACTCCAAGAGGACCCCCTATATTAGTATTTCTGTGAACTAGATCCCTCCATGTATGATTATAATATATATTAATGCATATATTAAGAAGGAAATAATTGCTATTGTTCAGTGATTTGGGCTAATAGCCACGCGTCAGGTGCATGTGTGGACACTGTTAGATGATGTTCACACCAAGAGGCTGGTTCATATAAACGATGCACCCTAGAAGGCGGTGATTGGTTGAAAACTAAACTGTGGAAGTAAAGCGCCTCTCAAGTGTTTGATGTATTTTCCTTTATTATTCTTGGCACGCCAAAATCTGTTCACAGTTTGTCCCGGTTTGTCTCGGGTGACATTTTGTGGCAGCTCGTCACGGTTCACAAACATAGCAGTGCTGAAGCGTTACGAGATTGTGACGACATTTAGTCAGTGCTTATTTCATTTATAAAATATAACAATTAATTTGATAACTAACAAAGACAAAAATATTCTAATTCATACTGGTTTAACTAGTCACAATCAACGCTTGTTGTGGCAAGCAAAAAAACAACAACAAAAAAAACAACGTAAAAATAGTGTGTGTAAATGCCTTTAAAATGATCAAAAGATGCATTTGCCGGGATTGAACCAATGACTTGAGACCTTCGTAGACATAATGTATTAATAATACTTGATTAGAATTGATAGAGGATGGACAAATGATTTGTGTCGATGTGGGTGGAGTTTGAAAAGAATACATAACTGACTTGAAACTCTGTTAGTGATTATAAAATTAGTTTGGATCTAATTAAGTATAATTGTAAAAGGATGAATAACTAAATCATACATACTGATACTAAAGTAGAATTAATAGGGGATTATTAACCACTTTGGTGGCCGTACGGTCTAACGTGCTGATCTCGTGTTAGAATATAATGCCAAAAATGGGAGAATAAGGGTTTGATCCCGGTCGGGTGCATCGAGGGGGATTTTCCTAAATGATTTTTCTTCTTCCCACCACAAAAATGAGAGTGCACTTCATCTAAATTAAACTCCTCCATCCCTAGCACATTAGTGCAATTAGTGCATAGGCGTACAACCCGGACCAGTATTAAGAAGTGGTACTAAAAACAAAAGGGATCAATAAATTATTTAGATTATGGCATTGATTTTGAGTTAATGGTAGGCTTATATTATCATGTTTTTCTGTTTAATGTAACGTAATTATTGCTGCTAACACTTTAAGGATGCAACGATGTGTTTAGGGGAATAAGTTAAATATATAATTGTATATTCTAATGCATTTTGTAATGTTAATTATAATATGTATTTAAGTTTAATTATCATTATATACCAGTAAAATGTCAACAGGGGCGAGACTTTGGCCATCAGTGGCTTCAATGCAAGATCAATAATTTGAAAATGCGTCTTACTGCCCATCCGGTCTATTCACTTTTAACTACACCAATGAGGTTGTAATTATAAATGTTTAATTCAAAGAAATTACAGCTATATTTACGTGAAAGAAGCGTAAGAAAAACAACCCTCTATAAATCCATCTAAGATTCAAACCCTGAACTCTCCGTTACAGTCAAACCAAACCAAACGAGCTTGATACCTTACAAAATCCATTTATGCTCACTGATGCAGGTCAGAAACTCTCTGAGCATTGGAAACTATATACAATATACATTTTTTGATTCCAACTCCAAGTGATATCTAAAAGAATACGAAATATCCAAAATTCGAATTATTAATTTTTAATAGTATCTAGGGTACTGGTACACAATAAATCAATGACTTCAAAATATGCTACATATAAATACACAAATTTTACACAACATGCAATATGTAACACACGTACACACTATTTATGTAGCCTACAATACACGAAAAGACAAGAAAAACTTAAACGCAAAATATAAACACTCATAAAAATTAACATACGGAGATTGCAAACTTAAATCAGTCAATTAGGGCGTTACGTGATTACACTGTCACACAAAAATGATGGAAGCCAACACACCCCTGATCTAGAAAACTCACATCCGCGCCGGTGCAGAATTACCCGCTTTCTCTTTTACTATGCGTCAATAGCTATCTCTATGTGACCTTATTGGCATATGGGGTGATTTAATAAATGTCGTTAATCTAGGTTTGAAATGAGTACAACCTCGATACAATTAACAATGTATAGGCTTCGAAATTCAAACCATTGATTTAAATAGGTTTTTCGTGGTGAATCATGGTGGGTTCGAACTATCCAATATTTCGAATTAACCAATGTTAAATTAAACATATTCTAATGTATATGAAAAATTAAAATGTTTCTCATCCGTTTGTTAGAATCTCTCTAACCTCTTGCATTGAGTTAGGCGCAGGGAGGAGGAACCTGCGGTCCTTCGAGCTTATACTACATGCGGCCTTTTGAGGTTTAAAGTGCGATATTTTCGCATATTTTGTGCAATTGTGTAATAAATCGTTATTTTTAAAGCATAATGTTAAACAATTAACCTCGCTTGTCGATCTACCTCCCTCAATCTCTTTTTTGATTATATTATTTATTTACACTATTTATCCCGATTACTAGCATGTAGCTCGGGAGCTAGATCCCCATCTTGAATTAACATTACATTTTTTAACTACGTTCTTTTTAAAATAATACAATAATACATTTAGAATAAACACTTAAATCTAAAAGTCCCATTTCCCTATCTTCTAATTTTATCCTACTAGTTGGTCCACCCCGGGTTTATTACGCCCCCAGTACCCTGCCCCGCTGGGTGTCCCACCGCACTCAGTATCTAATGGTCCTCAGATCGGCGAGAGCCCCAGCCTCCTCAGCACTTAGGGCGGCACCCTACCAGAGATTTCGCTCCACTTACTACCCACAATATCACCACCTATGAACTTACATCTAACTTAACCTAAGGATTTATAAATACTTGATAATAACTTAACCTAAATACAAGTCCTTATAATTGGCTGCAGGGTCTTTCAGTTGCTATCGCCGATCCATTTTCTGAACCGAGAGCAGCCATCCGAAGGATCGGTGGATGGACCTGATGCCCGACAGCTCCAGCCCAGCATCATACACTTGTCACCAAGTGGGCTGGACCCTATGAGTGAGGGGTTGATTCTTCCATCTGAAGATGTTACCTTGTACTCCCTAAGCTGGTATCAAGGCGCCCTCCAGTTCATCAGCAGTTCCCACTACTAGAATCCAGAGAGCACTCCTTCCCTCAACTAGGCTCCGGTTTGCCTGGAGATACCTACCACATTCTACCCAACCAGCCGATAATCCAGTTTGTCTTTGTCATACCTATTAACTTATTCAAGTCGTAATGTTATGTGTCATGCATATCTGTTGAGACGTCACTGTCTACTGTCATGTCACTGTCGCTCTTCGTCCTGTACCCTTGTCTTAAGTTGACCGGTCTATTTTATCCTCTATTTTTATTGCAGTTAAGTACTTATCTCGTTCGTATTTGGACATATTATCCGCGATTGTATACGTGAGACTTCATTGGTCCACGTCACGCAGTATGTGATAAACCGTGCTCACTTGCAACGGTATCTGTAGGTTCATTCTATCTTCAAACGTCTCAATGAAATCCAGCACGACGTGTTCCGGCATCACCTCCCTAACACAATCGCAAATTCCTGTATTCGTCAGTCGTCTAGCGAAGAGAGCGGCCTTATACGGACCATGCCCAGTAATAAAATGTACTAAACGTGGAGAAGGCTGCAGGTACTCCATTCCCAAACGGTCAGTAACGTTTGGAAATATCTTATGTGCTCTTCTACTTGTATGGCTCCACTCCCACTAGTCTTGCCACTCCTATTTCTTGACCTTAAGTCCCATTGTTATCCCTGATCTCGTGAGATTAGCCACTTTCTATATATCCCCCTTACTTATCCAATATAACGCCACTCTCCTCCTCACCTCTAAGTCCAAGGGCCAGATACCCAGGGCTACACACACAGAGCTTGTGGCAACAATCTTGTACGCTCCAGATAGCCTCAAAAGTACACTTCTCTGAAGGCTTCTGATTTTCCTTCTAATTCTTACCTGTCTGAGCCAATGAGCCCACGCGCCAGCTCCATAACCCACAATAGAGACCAATATAGCCTGGTGATACAATCTGATCAGCCTCATAGACAGTTTAAATCTGTCCTGCCCTATGCTGATGATCTTATTCATAGGTTTTTCCACATGCTTTCTTCACGTGCGCCATGAAGTCGCGCTTCTCATCCAGCACTACGCCGTGCTTCGTCTTATCGTCTGTCCGTCAATCTTAACCCTCGGGTTTCTTTTGAGTACCACACTGAACAACATGTAAGTTGTCTTTGCAGGAGCTAAATTCAGTTTTATATTTTTACACCAAGAGTTTAGCCCAGTGAAAACTGCGTCACGCTTGGCTTCTAATTCTTTTATAGATGTTGCTTGAACTATTATGAGTATATCGTCCGCAAAGGCAACCACTCCCACCGTTTCAGGGAGTGACTCAATCTCCACTAAGCCAGGTTCGAGTGCTGCGTCCCAAAAGATCGGCCTCTGGGGATCGAGCCCTGGGAACATACTTTCGTAAGTTTTTTGCTTACTGTCATTCCTGGACATCTCAAGTTTGCGTATTTTCCCCTACAGTAGTTCATAAGGCTCCTATAGAGGTTCCCCGGACAACTAATTTCTCTCAGCCTCCCGAATAGCGCCAGCCACCACAAGTTGTCAAACGTTCCCTAAATGTTCACGAATATCCCCATTACGTATTTATCTCTATCTCTATCTACAAGACTCATGGCCTCACAGATAGCGTACTCCTTAGACTAGCCCCCCCTGAAACCATACTGTCGTGGATGCATCCCCACAGCCTCTCTATGTTTTTGCATTCTAATGAACATGATCTTTTCTTGCAATTTCCTGCATACATTTAAGAGAAATATCGGTTTGTACGATTTCTAGAGTTGAGGATCCTTATCCTCTCCCTTACTCAGGATAACTACCTCACTTTGCTTCCATATCTTAGGTACGTGGCCCTGAGCCACGCACTCATTCATCAATCTTACTAAGAAGGGCGCTAACTGCTCGCTGGTCTGTTGAAGGACCTCCACCATGATCCCATCTGGTCCAGGTGCCTTCTTCTTTTTCATTTCAGCCACGAGTCTTGTAACCTCATCCTGGGTTACTGGATCTGTCACCTCATAACTGTCGTAACTACTTGTCATATCCTGTCCTGCTATCACCTGTCCTTCATCGTCTTCTCCGTCTTCGTCTGGAAGTAAGGTGTCTATCAGCAGTCTCGCTGATTCTTCACAGTTTGATTTAAATCCTCCCCCCTGGCTTCATTAGTGTCGAGATAATTGTCCTATAGCTATCTGGAACAGTCTTTCCCATGTTTTACTTCTCATTTCCTCCTGCACATATCATTCCCAGCTTTCTCTCTTTACCGCCACCAGGGTGGGTTCAAACTCTACTTTTTTGCGTCTATACCCATTGAGGAGCAGTCCACGACTCGCAGGATCTATAGACCTCTGATATCTCCTTCGTGCTACCCTCATCTCCCTTCGGAGTCTACCAAATCGATCGTTTCATGGTCAATTGTTTATATTCAATGTATCCTTCACCATTAGTAAGGATGCCCTCATAGCTCTCAGAACTGACCTGGTAAACTCCTTGGTGGCGATATTAACATCTCCTCCTTCAGCCACCTCAAGAAAGAGAAAGATTATAAATAAATAATATAATCTCTCTCTTTCTCTATATGTATAAAACTATGCTTGATGCTCTATCATATTTTTTTAAAAGCTTCACGCCTTACTGCCCGTTCGGTTTATACGCTCATGTACAAATTACACTAGTAATATTAAGAATTATCTATCTATTTAAAGGAAGTGTAACAACATTTGCGTGAAGGGAGGGTGGAAAACAATTAGGGAAAACACCCCCAGTACACTCGACCGAGATTCGAACCTTGATCTCCCCGTCATTGGTAGTCTACTCTACCACAAGAGTAGCGCGTTAGACCACGGGGTCACCAAAACAGCAATGATATAATTAATTTGTCCATAAAGCACTATGAGCGTTCAGCTTGACATCAGCTTGATTCAGAAACAATGGTTTAATTTCGCGCATGTGTTGAATTTTTTTTACTGTCGAGGCCATCCTGTGTTTTGTCGTTTCATAACGAGGTGAACGAGTAGAATCTGAGTAATATTTTAAAATTTTATTTGACAAATCAAACAAGAATCTATAATAATATATGTAGACAATTGGAATTTATCTTCGTTGAATCAAAATGTTCTCATAAATGAGCTAACAGTTAATTTAATTTGGTCCACGAACAAAATAAGGAAAAAAGAAAACTAAAGAACAGTTTGCTCGTTTATGAGTTACTAAAACTAAGTTAATTCATATTTAACTAGATACATAATTTTGGCAAAATTTACAGTACTATACATGAAGTGTACGGCCTTATTAGGAATCCGTGAAATGACATGCGGCCTTCCAATGTCAAAAGGTTTCCTACCCCTGACTCTCTCTATGGCCTCACTATCGCAGTAGACTTGACAGCCGGAAACGAGGGTCAGAGCTCGAAACTTTTTCGAACTGGTGTGTTATTTCTTGAGGAGTTTACCCCTCGCCATTCAAGCCAATGCCACTGCATTTACTCTAATTATACCTTCCTCTTTATTAATCCATTTGTTATAAATATGCAGATAGTAAGAAGGGGTCGTAATACTCTGTTAAAAATAAAATAAATCTATTTTTATGAATTTTAATATTGCATACTTTAATTTGATACATAGTTTAATCTGATAAATATTATTTCTTGGTGGAGAGCTCATTTCTGATGCAGGCTCTGTGTTCAGATATAGAGCGGGGGTAGTGAGAGAGGAGGAAGTATTCACAAAGATACTGATCTTTTTCTTCCCCTAGCTTTTATACTCTTAGCTTAGTTCAAGAATGGGACATCTCACATAATCTTCATCAGTATGTTAGAGGGAAATCATTTAAGAAGAAACTCCCTCAATACACCCAGCCTAATCTCTAAATTCAGAACCCCAACTTATGTAACTGGTGAACCATACCATAGAAGCATGACAATTAATCCACATGTCCATCAATGTGGACGTGGTATTAGAGTAGCCACAGTTGAAATATACCTCATCGGCGGGTGCACCATTTGGATGTCAAGCCAATTTAGTCTGGTTTGCCGGTATGCAGAGGTCAGGGTAATATGAATATTTGATGGATGTACACAGGATGTTTTATAAAAAGATACTTTCCCACTTCCCCTCCAACTAAATGAGGTTATATTTCCTCTATATTTTAATTTTCTTGTCCCTACTCTATTTTTACTATATATATATATCCGACACCTTAGCTCAGTTGGTAGCGTGACTGTCTAGTGAGCTAAGGACCCCAGATTCAATTCCCGGGACGGCTGAAAAATATAAATATACCACTGGTTAAATATGGGGTTACTCTTTCATATTGATAAATTAACGACCGGGGACTGGATGTTGTGCTTGTCCTTGTCTTGAATTAGATTTTAAGGCACTTGAAGCTACGACAGCACTAGCAAGTCGGTAGTGGAGATTATATGACTTTAATAAAAAATTGAGCCGGGCCACAGGCTGGAAATAGTAATGAATGTAAAATATATGTATATGCGTTTAACCCAAATGTACACTAAACCGTGATGAAAACGATAAATAAAACATGGAGGTAATGCCCCATAGGTCACAGAGTTAGGTACATCCTACATGTGACCAATCCTATTACTGTAAGTGTGAGATGTCCTACTGTTTCCCGGAGCAGGACCCCACGTGTGTCCATGAGCATCAGAGCAGAAAACTCGGGACCAGAATCCACAAGTAGAGGGAATGTGTGAGCTTACTACACGATACGGGACACGCCGTATAAAGTGCACGGCTACTTTGACATTACCGGAATACTGCAGCGTGTAATGGGAGTATAGGTAGCCATGTTAAAAATACTGATATCTTATATAACAAAGTTTTGTGACTACACGTGGTAGCATTCAATCATTAACTCATCTTACCTAGGGGGGAAACTACTCAAAGATATTGAAAATAATGGTCGAGCCGGATCGGATAAAGTCATAGATTACTTCCCCCCTCCCTTTTTTAGTTTTTCTAATAAATAATTATACTTAAACATAGATAATCATATAGTCTATATTCTCTAGGAAATATTGGAAAACAAGAAATTTGCTAGATACATGTTATATTAATTAATCACAAAATAAAAAGGCTATTCTTTCAAATATAATTTAAGATAACCTCAAGATTCAAGATTAGACAACACCAAATATTGAAAAGCTACTATGTAAATCATGCACCTTCTTTGTTGATGTACGAATTAATTTAAAAAAAAATATATTTGGTGTCAAATTAGAAACACTTTTTGATTATTTTTTTTAGCACCACCTCCTAATACCCGTTCGGGTTATACGCTTTTTTGACATAATGACGTGACTTAAACATAGCGCTTCACCACGATATAGCTATGTTCCAAGAACACATTTTAATTGGTGGTTAAGTTCAGCTTTCTTACATAACTTACAGTATAGATGACCGTAGAGATTAAATAATTTAATTTAAATAGTTTCTCCACATAATAATTGTTGATAAATGATGCAAGGTAACTGCAATAGTTTCTGGATATGTTTACTTCAAAACAATTTATTACAACATTAGAACCGACCATTTATTTTACCACATCTGTGGTCATACAAGTGGGGATTTTCTGATTAAACTATAGTTCATTATTATATAAGTATAAGAAAGAGTAAAGTAAATATTTGTTTATCGTATTCTGCAATAAATGGCTCCACGTTAGTCAGTAGAGTAATTAATATAACACGATAATACTTATATATAAGGTGATTTAATTTGTTTAACATAGAAAAGTGATAAGTGTCTATAATAAGTAACTAATAACATATATTTGTAAAATTGATTTTGATATAATTTAAGAATAAAAATGTTGAAAAATAATTTCTATGAATTAATAATAAAAGTATAACAAAAACAATTAGCTTTATACAATTTGTTTGAAACATTAGTATTTATAAACCAAATTAAAGCAGTTAAACAAAATTATAACATTTGTTAGAACAAAGATACACAGATATATAAAAAACTAAATATATTTAAAGTTTATTTTAACGCCTTAAAAAGGATAGTGATTTTCTTACAAAATAAATGAAGATTTTTCATTCAACTAAGAGGATGGAATAATATGAAATTGCATGATGAATTGATCCTCTGAGTTAAATAGTCATGTATTCTAAATACATAAGTGAGTTATACTGTAGGCTACATTTTAACAACAAGCATCGTAATCCAATATCAAGACCTATATATTTAACTCAACATTTTGATGTAGTTCTAGTAAATATCATTGCTGTTTTTGTAAATTATTTATTAATTTACCGCTTGCACATGGTTTTTAATGTTTTAAACAAGCCTTTTTGATTAAAAAGGTGGCACTCAACTACTAAATAATTTACAAAAACAGCAATGATTTTTACCAGGACTATATCAAAATGTTGAGTTAAATATATAGGTCTTGATATAGGATTAAGATGCTTGTTGTTAAAATGTAGCCTACAGTATAACTCACTTATGTATTAAAATACATGACTATTTAACTCAGAGGATCAATTCATCATGTAATTTTAGGTAAACAATGTCCATCGAATAAATAGCCAAAGTTCATTGACCATTGTACAGTAAATTAAGGTTTTTTGATTAAAAAAAAGCACAATTATTTTAAAGGGGCTCTAAATGTCAATGGAACACAACGTACTCTACTTACAGAATATCGGGCTTTAGGATCACTTCACTGCATTTTCTTGTGGACTACTTGTTGAAGTTGGGTGAGTGTGTACTCAACTTAATTCATTCCAGGATGCATCGGGATATAATTGGAGACACGGTTGCAACTTACCTAGAAAGAAATAAAGAAAACAAGAATAAATAATTGATTTAGAAACAGGGATGGTGCTACAGAATTTGTCACCCAGTGCAAATGTTATCTGACTGCCATTCTCCTTTTCCATCTTACACCCACTAATCCCTTTTTTTTACCCTCTGCACTCACATTTAAAAATAATATGGTAAAGTTTTTTAATGTAGCAATATCCCGATCCAGACAATCAACGCAAGTTATAATATAACATTTTATTAATTCATATTTAAAAAACACAAAAACCAACTACGATTTTTGACCCAAGGCAAACACTCAGTAACATGCTGGATACTGTTTTGAACTGTGGGTACAACTAAGTACAGTAGAATGAAGTGTAAGCGTGAGGTTGTGGTGAGTGGAAAGTTACAATTTTCAGGGGGGGGGGGGCATCTTAGAAAAAAAGTACCTGAGAGTGGACGAGGCCTATTCAAACTATGATGGGCTTTACTGGTTACTTCAGAATTTCCTTATTCCGTGTGAACATGTTTTTATGGCCACCATAGTGAGTTTTGAACACACTTCCCCCACCCCTTCCCCAATTTTATATCTTGTGTAACTGTAAGTGTGGCTCCCCCAGTTGCACCTCTGTTGCTACGTCGGCCATGGCTAAAATATGTGTCAGAAACTTTGAGCTAAGTAAGGTTACTGTAGAAAGGGTGTTTTGAGAAATCCAGGTATATTTGTCTGCGACACTGATCTAAGTAAGAACACGGTATAAAGGGTGTTTTAATAATTACAGGTATATTGGTCTGCGACACTGATCTAAGTAAGAACACGGTAGAAAGGATGTTTTAATAAATACAGGTATATTGGTCTGCGACACTGATCTAAGTAAGAACATGGTATAAAGAGTGTTTTAATAAATACAGGTATATTGGTCTGCGACACTTGATCTAAGTAAGAACACGGTATAAAGGGTGTTTTAATAAATACAGGTATATTGGTCTGCGACACTGATCTAAGTAAGAACACGGTAGAAAGGATGTTAGGAAATGCAGTAATATTTGTTTGAGTTCAACATTGATCACGTTTTACTCTATTATTAGTATTATTATTCCTAGTATATAGATATTTATACTATCAATCAAAAGTGATAGTTGTAGATAATTTCATTTGACGTACGAATACATGAAACTGTTTTAGTAGCAGACATCAACATTCCTCACTTGTTCTATATTAAAAGTCACAGCTTTGACGGTTGTTCAGGGCTCATTTTCTGAAAAGTAGGTATTATTCCACTATTCCCCCTGGATAGTTCAAAAGTAGAGACAACATTGTCGTTCCAAGTAAAAGCGCTAGGGTCTGATTTCCTTTTCCGGGTTGTAGTTTTCTTTTGGATTTATGTATTGCACTCCCCCCCCCCCCCCCCCCCCCCCC
>CABFVX010003727.1:13627-58235 GCA_902151425.1 Timema shepardi | reverse complement strand
TATTTATATATATATATTTTTTTTCGGTTGAGACCCACTTAAAAATTCCATTTCTTCTTAATTTTAAAATTTTATTATACCTTTGACGGGTCCTAATTTTTAAACAAATCATTCAAAATTACACCCAATAGGATTCACAAATGAATTCTCTTATTACATTTTATGTACAGTAATAGTTTTAAAAAGTTAAATATTTACACAATGTAGATAAAATACCCCCTCTTCCCCACACACAGTGTATCGAGATAAACGTGATCAAAATTAATTATTTATTGCATAAACAAGCAGATTTATATGCTTCAAAAATCAATAGCAATCAATTATTATAGTTGATAATATTTTACTAATAATATCCTCTTTTGACAATTTTAATTATTTTCCATACTAAGTATCTTACCTTAAACCAAAAAATGAGAGCGTAATGGTTCAAACTTCCCTAAAATATTTGAATTGCACGCGTACTAATAAGTCAAGATACTAGCGCTTTTTGGCATCAATGTCTGATCTCTGGAACTAAAGGTTAGCCTGAGCTGTAATAAGAAGCTATTGGCAGCCTCGATGAACCAGTGTTGACATATTTGTCCTATGTTTAGGGGAAGATTGACCACAATAAATCAAGAGAGAAGCAACAGTAGCAATGCAGTTCCCTAAGAGATAATATCTCGTGTAAGAGCGTTATTTAAACACAGATTTATTATTTAAAAATATGACACCCCAAAAACCAGATAAATTGTATCAACATGTCTTTATAGGATTAAACCCTTGCACTTTCAAGTTTGATCATTAGATAAAAAAAAGTCCAAATTAGCTAATGTTTAAGGATGTTTCACTCGAAATGTCGCAATTCTAAGATCAAAATATATTGTTCGGAACATAGTTACAGCCTTCCTCAAACAAATAAAGTCATATCTTCACAGGCTAACAATGTAAACTTTTAATTTAATTGAGGATTGTTTTAATGGTTTTGAAGCTTCAAAACTATAATAATTGCCGTAATAAATAACACTGTCTGAGGATATTTCCCTTCAAGTAGACGGTGCCCTAAATGCAAACAGTTATTATTTTTATGATTAATTGGTTCTTAAGCAACCAATCAGATGAGAACTACACATGATCTTAATTTTGATTTTGATGATCATCCTTAATCCCCACCCCCAACCCAACATACTTGCATGAGCTTGGAGAATCCAACGCGGTGCCTATTATCTCTCTAAAGGGCCAGCAGTAATGCCACCCTGGCGGGCGATAATTCCCATCTTGTTTATGAGGTGGTCAAGGAGGCCCTGTTGGGATCGAACACTAACCTCTCCCCGCCTCATCCCTCTCTCCCTGAAAATGGTGGCCTCTATATCGGGTCCATACCATGCGATTCAGTCCATAAACTAGTCGTAAGTTCAAGGGTCATTATTGATCTACGGTCACGATTAATAAAACGTGGAGCACGTTGGAAATGACCATGCAATTTTTGATGAGATACATTATTTTTTACTACTTTTGGGTTCTGTAATCCTCTTTATCACTAAACACCTCACAGAAAGAGATGCTAGATGGACATTTTTTCAAAAGGGAAAATATTTTTGGGAATTTTACACCGATTTATTTAGTAAAATTCTCCATATAGATTAATCGAGTTATCCCAAGTTATAGAGTTAACACTACAGCTTAATTTACTCTGAGGATATCAACACCAGAAACACTAACATTATTTATAATATATAATAATAAAATGAAGTGTTTGTCTGCTGTGTGTGTTTGTTTGTGTGCGATGCCCAGCCAAATCTAAGGCACGCAGAGACCTGATATTTTTTAACATATCTGGACGGAAAGCACCTCGAGGCCAGATTTTTAAATTTTTAACTAAACTTTTAATTAAGCTATTTTTACCATTTTTTTTGAAGAAAATATTGTTAATCTGGTTTAGAATCACGTTTCAGAGATAGCCGTGATAAAAATATGCCACATTCTCCTGAGGGAAAAAAAATTTGTCCGAAATTTACCATAATTCTAAACAATTTTTTTTTGGGAGGGGGCTTATATAATTCTTATACGACAGTGGGTTACGAGCAATGCCGTGCGGGATTGCTAGTAAAAGACTAACAGAGATTTCAGATCTCTTTTCACACTCAATTATCGAATACAGCGCTTGGTGGTTGACTTTATCACTAACATCGGGACTGCTGTAGACCAGATATGTCAGTGATTAAATATTATTATCAATGCCTGAATACAGTCACACCTCTGGTATTCAATGATCTCAAATTTCCATCTCTACTCACTCAAGCCATTTCGGCAAGGGAATGGATTTTATGGATGAGAACCTGAGGAAATTATACCTTAAACAATTGCCTAATTCATTAAAAAATGTTTGGTCCTATTATCGGCAGCGTCAAGGTTACTTAATTTTCTCGTGGTATGACCGTGTGTGATAAAATTGATTTGTACTTCATGTTATATTCATCCCTAAAGTGCTAACTAACTACACCTACATTGTTTTAAGAGGCGGAAAAAATAATGGAGGACTGAAACAACATATTTATGAAAAGTAAAATTTTCAATAGTAATATAAGTCAACCTCAGTGCTCGCCTCAGGAGCCAATATTCGTATGTTTAAGCCCATACGGAGTCGACAGATTTTTCTTGGGCGATAAAAATTCGTAGCACAACTTTCTTCGGAGAGGAAGTAAATCAATCGGTTCCATGTATATTGTGGCATGTAAAATATCCCTGAAAGCTATGTGAAAATACTTATCCCATCAAAATTGGTTGGAACTTTCGCTCTTCACCATAGGAATTCTATTGTGCTGATATAGTCAGTTGGTTCAAAACGAGCACGTAAAATACCTCAAGTAAATAATAACAAAATTAATTATTATTACTAAACCTTTACACTCAGAAGCTTGTCACCACAACTACTACATTTCTGAACTAATTTGAAGATCTTAATCTCTTCGTCCCGACGTGCATATTTGTAACTGATTGTCAAAATTAAGAAAATGACGTTTAGGAAGAAGTTTGTGACTTTTTATACATATCAGAAAGAGTTTGGATATATTAAAGGTCAGCTAACATATTCCTGAGTACAATTCTTAAAATTATGACCATTATTTGCAAATATGCATGGCTAAATGAAAAGTTAAGTTTCGACGGGTACAAAAGGTCCAGAATTGTTGGAAGAGTTGGGGCAAAACGTATTTTTTAATTATTAAATGGCGCAGGTGCACTAACATTCATATATCACTTCTCAATACATTGGTTTCAGTCTCATCATTAAGTTTTCCCTTTTCTTGTTCTTTTTATCAATCTAACTGGCATGGAGTATCCGGCTTACCTGAGAGAAATAGCATAATTATGGTAAAATAGTTAAAATATTAAAAAGGGCAAAGAGGGTAAAAATAAAATCTAATCAAGTTTTTAAACGGTAAACAGTGTAGGGCCTAAACAGGATTCAAAGAGTAAATGGGATAGAAAGGGTATAAAGGAGTAACAATGTATTTTTTAAGGTCAAAACTCGTAAAAAGGGGTGAATCGTATCAAATGGCCAAGAATGATAAAAAGTGGATGATATAATTTTTTTAGGTCTTTTGATTACTTTTAAGCTATCGCTTTTAATCTATTCAATTTTTGCCCTTTTTAACTTTTTAACCCTTTTTGTTATTTTCACATTTCTTGCCCTTTTTGAATTTTGTAGCCCGTTTAACCCCTTTTGCTCTTTTACATTTTTTTGACCTTTTTTGCCCTCTTAACGTTTTCACACTTTAAGTAAATTTAGCCTAGTTTACCCTTGTTCCCATTTGAAATTTTCTACATTTTGATACTTTTCCCCCTTTTATCCTTTTTGCAATTTTTGCCCTTTTTAACCTATTTAAACATTTTTGACCTTTCATTATCCTAGTCCTTTCTTTTAACGATTTATTCTTTTAATATTCCTAAAATTTAACACAGTTTAACTTCGTTTTTAATTTGATTAGATTTAACTTTCATCCCTTTTTCACTTTGTACAACTTTTTGCTTTAAGTTCCCCGCTTTTCTGGTTGAAATATTTTAAAGTCAAAACGTTAAAAAGATCAAAAAGGGCCAAAATAATATAAATTAAATCTAATCAAAGTTTAAAAAAATATGTACGTAATAATGGAAAATGGATTTAAGGATGAAAAAGAAAAACTGAATAAATACTAAAATGCTAAATATAATAATGGTCAAAAGGGGTAGAAATCACGCAGAAAAGTAGTGTTATGAAATAGCTGTATCAACTTCACACGCTTCAATTTCCCAGGCTTAAATTTTGAAATTCGATATGTTAAGATGTAATTCGGCTATCTGGGTATGTCTATTGAATTACATGTGGAAATTCTGTTTTATATCTAACCAAAAAGGGTTTTTATATTAGTTTAAATAATCTTGAGGAGCCTCCCTTCCCACTTACTACTTCATTTTTAAATATAAGCATCAAACATTAATGGTTGTTTGGGGTGGTTCTTATACCCTCCTGACAAATTTCAATTTTCTACCACACTGTAAAGTCGTTCAATGGAACATGGTTTGGAATTATATATTCTGCTCCTTATCGTGCCCGATTCATCAAATGTCTGTTAGGAACAGGCAGTGTAGTAGATTTAGTAAATTGACAAAATATCAAGCAACCCATCGCTGAAAAATCAATTTTGGCTCCAAGAAACGAAGACTGGGCCAATATTAATAACGAGATTTTAGGGAAATTTCCTGGCGCTATTTGGAGTTATTAATTTTGCTAACGGCGATATCAGTGAACAACCACCGTTTCTTACATAGTTTTTAAATAGTCTTGAAGTAAGTGGACTGCCTACGCACAAACTAGAGCTCAAAGACAAGGCATTTGTGTGTCTTATGCTTAACTTACACACAACGAAGATGGTGCAATAATGTGAGTAAAACACATGCACAAAAACTCAATTGATTGTGAAGTACTGATTGAAGTACCCAGTGGGGTACGAATATTTATTCATAGAGTGAAATTATCTCCTTCAGAAAACTTTTTTTCATTCAAATTACAACGTACGCAGTTTAATTTAACAGTTGCTATTGCCATTACCGCTAATTAAAGTCAAGGTCAATCTTTTGTAAAAGTTGGTATATTAATGCTTATACTTGCCTGGCTTTTCACATGGTCAATTATACGTTGCACTCAGCCGAACCCACTCATTAAATGAGTAAACAATATTCCTAACTGAAGAAAAATAGTTATTGTGGCCAATGTGTTTTACACAAACAACGTTCTTTATAAAGAGATTCTCTAATTTATATATCTAAAGAATTAGCTAATTAGAATACAGTCCATGTAGCCTATTAATTAAACTTATCTATTTAAATATATAATTTACCATAAAAAGGTGTAATTTACAAATATATGTTATTCCCATGTTATGCATATTCACATTTTTTTTCTGTTTAGTCAATTGATTTAAGTTTAATTTAATAATTCATGTTTTAAAAGAAGGCAAATTTTTCGACCAAGACAACTAACATGCATTGTCATTTATACACTTTCATTAGTGTAGGTAGCTCATTTATAAAAGAACAAGATATGTTTGGTGATTTTATAAGGAATAGAACAAGCATTTGCCTGGTGAAAGGAATGAAATCCCCCTGGGTCATGTTACAAATAGTCTAATGAACATTCGTGTTTGGAAAGGAATGAAAACCACTTAGGTCAAGTTACAAATAATCTATTCAACATTCGTGTGGTGAAAGCAATGAAAACCACTTAAGTCATGTTACAAATAATCTATTCAACATTCGTGTGGTGAAAGGAATGAAAACCACCTGAATCATGTTACAAATAATCTATTCAACATTCGTGTGGTGAAAGCAATGAAAACCACTTAGGTCATGTTACAAATAGTCTAATGAACATTCATGTGGTGAAAGGAATTAAAACCACCTGAGTAATTGTTACAAATAATCTATTCAACATTCGTGTGGTGAAAGCAATGAAAACCACTTAAGTCATGTTACAAATAATCTATTCAACATTCGTGTGGTGAAAGGAATGAAAACCACCTGAATCATGTTACAAATAATCTATTCAACATTCGTGTGGTGAAAGCAATGAAAACCACTTAGGTCATGTTACAAATAGTCTAATGAACATTCATGTGGTGAAAGGAATTAAAACCACCTGAGTAATGTTACAAATAATCTATTCAACATTCGTGTGGTGAAAGCAATGAAAACCACCTGAGTCATGTTACAAATAATCTATTCAACATTCGTGTGGTGAAAGGAATGAAAACCACTTAAGTCATGTTACAAATAATCTATTCAACATTCGTGTGGTGAAAAGAATAAAAACAACCTGGTTCTCTTTTAATAAATACAATACTAGCCACCGTGGGAGAGTATGTTCACACAAACAAAGAGTATATATACCTTCATGAAATAAATAAATTACACACCCATCTATTATTGCAGCGGTTCCCAAACTTTCTTGACTCGCGATCCCCTTTCACAAACATCTGGTGAATATCCATAGTCACTCATTTAGTATTATACCTAATTTTTATGAAATTTAGTTATTAATTGTAATCAAAATGTTTAATATTTAAATAAACCCACTATAGCTCGGTAGGTACTTTGGGATACCCCGCCAAACATAAAGGAATAATATTGAAACTACTTAAGTACAAGTTCAAATAATTATACATTTGTTTAAAAAATTAAATAAGTAAAGTACTGCAGTAAAATTTTCTTATTTTTAATGTCAAAATATTATCACATTTCACTTTTTTTTAAAGCAGTACTGGAAATTTCTGCATTGACATAACTAAAATACTCTCCTTTAATCACAAAATTCCATGCCAAAGATTCAAAATTGTTATAAGGTTTTAACAGCAACTCACCTCTTCACGTGACTTAGTGAGAAGGATGCTCTTGCTTTGGATGGCACAGAGCTTTATGTTCAGGAACCACAGACGATAAATAAAGTCTCTAGTCACTTTCAGAATTGAGCCTGTTTCTGTTTTTTTTAAATAGGCATATGAAGAAAAGGTTTATCGTTCAAATACGTAGAAGAAAATGGTAACAAGGCTGTAATAGCTTTATTCTTTAACAATGAGATCTCCTCCTTTAAACTTAACCAGAAACCAATTACTGACAAAGATTTATAGCTTTTATTTAATTCAAAATCAGTAGAAATTTCAAGGAGCTGCTCTTTTTTCACTTATACTTAATGTGGAGGATTTCAAAACTGCTGTCTCTTACAGAGGATTGCGAATCCAACTGTTATTAATGGACATGGCTGGGAAATATTCGCTGAAGGTTTTTACAAGTCCCTTCAAGTGTTCTATAACCACGTTCATTTAATTTTCATCCAAAGAAATCTGATTTTCTACCATGAAGTCTCGAAGGGTATTAAAGCACTCCGTTTGATTGCTAACTAAACACGTTTACTAAAACTTATTTTTTTATGAACGACTCGATACGTTCTTGCACAGTAAAAACGTTAATATTTGACCTATGAAGAGAGAGGTTTAAACTGTATATCTTTGAGAAAATGTCCGCCAAATAGGCCAAAGCCTTGAGCAACATTTGATCTTGCATGTACTTTGCTTTGTGAAAGGGATGGTTGGTATGAAAAACGAAAATTTCGTGTTTAAGTTCAAACAATCTTGTAAGAGTTCTACCTCCAGATAACCACCTTACTTCAGTGTGAGACGATAAACAGTTGTAAATTCTTCCCCTTACCTTCCAAAGTGCTGCAACAATCCGCCATTACAGAAATATTTAGGCGAGCCTCTTGAAAGACTGGGGTTCGCGAACCACAGTTGGGGAACCGCTGTATTAATGAATACGTTAAAAATATATAAAAATGCTAGACCAATAATTTAATCTCAAGGTGATTTAATAAATAGCAATAATATTACAGTAATTTTTATTTTCATTTCCATTTCCTTTATTAAATCACTGACCAAGAGTTTATAAGACCTTTAACAGGCTATCACTAAAACAATTCATAAGGATATGGTAATAATTTGGAATAAATAAACTAAAAGGTTTACTGTAATATTACTAAACAATACATTGAAATTATAAAAAGAGAATTATAAGTCTTGAAAATGTAGTACAGTATTAAAGTAATTAAAAAATAATTAAATAACTGATAAAATTTATTTAAACATTTATAAATAGTAAATAATTTTTTGAAAAAGTGGAGAAAAATTGTTTTTGATCTATCTGAAGTCTGAAATTATATTGATAAATGAAAAAGGTATTCCTTGGATAAGAATAATTTAATTTTTTTTTTGAGATAAGATATTAAAAAAACCCAGTGAGAATTAAATAAACATTTACATTTTACTAAGAATCATATAAGCCTAGCCAAAGCTATTATATAATATGTTTTGGTACGGATTTAGCTTTAACTAAATATCACATTTAAAAAATATTGAAAAATGAATCCTGGGTACGGGAAACGAACCCGGGAACTTCGGTTTAGTACGCCCATACTCTAACCACTGAGTAGTCGTCCCTTGCCCAGGTGTCATTTTTTAAATTTTCAGTATATTTATATTTTAGTTAAAATAATTTAAAACATAATTTTTTTCACATCTTTTTAGTAAAATTAGTTAGCTTGTATAGAAATTTTGAAGTCTTATAAAAATTTAAAATTGCTGAATACGCTTGACTTTAATACCTATCCGTTCTTTACACATTTTAATTATATTAACGGAGTAAGGATGAGAAAAATAGAATCCATAGGAAATGTACCATTATTTGCGTGGAGGGAGAGTAGTAAACAATTTAGATAAAAAGTAACTCAAGTCTACCCTATCGAAATTTTAGCCCGGACCTCCCCACCATTATAAAACAAGACAACACGAGCCTGACGTTTAGTCGACGTGCTCAACAATGTGAAATTACTGTTTATAAAAATAATATATCTATAATATAATAATAAAAGGAAGTGTTTGTTTGTGTGTGTGTTTGTGCGCGATGCCCAGCAACATCTACGGCATAGAGAAATCAGAAATTTTTAACATAGGACGGAAGGGGGTCCCCTTACACCTCAAAGAAGGATTTTAAAATATTTAATCATGATATTTTTAACAAATTTACAGTGGGGTCACGGACAATGCCGTATGGGATTGATAGTATGAAATAAAGTGGCTTAAACATTTTTGGATACGCCCTTAAATACGTGCGATGGAGGTTCTGCAATTTCTACAATTCATATTATGTTTATTTAAATACTGTTTATAAAAATAATATTGACTTCTTAAAATAAGGAATAACAGCTCATCATTGTGATTTATTTAAGAGCGTGGTATTACCAAACGACATTTTTTTTAACACGTGTTCCCTTGATCCCCTCTAGCACTGCACGATAGAATCAAAGGGGGTTGATAAATCGCGCAGTAAGTGGCCGGTAAATTATGTGCGTGCAGCCGCTAATTTATCGTTAACTGATCTAAGAGAGGGAATGAGAGATTTGGAGGAGTGAAGGGAGGGTCGCTACTATTCAACCCTCCCTTCCCTTTCACTACTGTATATTCTAACACGCCGCCACTGTAAGAAGGGGGTCGACATCATGGTTACCAACTGACGCGTTCCATTACTAAATCACTCGCGCGTTCCTTTGTTCTAAATCTAGCGAACAATGGAACACAGCACGATTAATATGTTGCTCCACGTTTACGTAAATACACAATTGAAGAAGAACAACACTATTTAAAATGGATTGTAAATAATTTTAAACTACATAATAGTTTTCTTATTCATGGTCGCCTCAAGACCCATGGAGGCTAAGCTTCCCCCTTTGACTTTTTCTTTGAATCAAAGGTATATCTTACAACATTCTTGCAGCCATGATAAAATGTTAGATTGAAGTGGAAGCTAAAGCTACAAAGAACCACTGTGAGAATTAAGATACTTAAAGTAAACCATTCAGGAAAGTTACGATTTTATACTAATTAGTCATTCTTTGTTATGAAGTTCCCAGTCTTAATATTTATATATCTTTTGTTTTCCTTCAATGTCCTGATAACATTATTAGTGTTCAATAGCAAATACCTATTTCTTTAGTTTGCGTTTTGGTTTAGTTTTCATTTCCTAAAGAATGACTAAGAAATTAGAGAGAGAGAGAGAGAGAGAGAGATCGCAAAAGTGATTGCCTGGCAATGGTAAATGATGATCTATGCCCTGATTTAGTTATCAAGTCATTTAACTTGAAAATAAATATCAACATATTTTGTTTAGTAGTATTTTTACAGCAAAATTTATATCAATTAATAAAAAAGACGACTATTTATGGTTATAAAAAATCATATTAAAATATCATACATGTTGGATTTTGGGTATAATACAATAGTTTTACAAAACTGATTCTAGGTCAAATTGTTAGTGATGAATTAACTTTAGCTAATATTATTTATATTTTTGCATCTTGCTGCGCATCTGCACTATCCGCATAATGGGGTATAGATGAGAAAGATAAAATATAAAGATGTACACGCAGTTGCTTTTGGTTAAGAGTGTAAAATACTTATGTAAAAAAATACCCTCAATAAATTAAGCTCGGATTTGAACCTCAACCTCTCCATGACTGGCGAACCAGTTAACACAAAACTGACACATTAGTTCGTGTTTATAGTACTATCCATAAACTTTAATTTTTAGTCAGCGTATAACCCGAACGGGTTGTAAGACGCGGTGCTAAATAATAATAATAATAATAATAATTTAGTTTTTAATAGTAGCTGGCCCCATGGTATAATGGTCAATGCACCTGGATGTGAATCTAGGGGTCCAGGGTTCAATTCCTGGCTTGTACTACGGGTGATTTTCCTGAAAGGAGAATTATCCCAACGGTTACCAGGGTTTGGTTAGTTAAAGAGTTTGGTTGTTTAGGCTTAAGTTAAGTTTTAAGTTTTTCTACCGGTTCTACACCATCATACTCACTATCACCATAATATCATCTCATCGGGACATGGATAGAGTTTCCACGGAAAGGATGTCTGATTAGTACATTCGGGCGTCCTCTGGGCAACAGTATATTAGTACTAAGCTAAACTTTACATAAAACGGGCTATGATTGTTGTAGTCCAGACACATACACACACACACACATATATATAAATATATGTATATATATATATATATTACTTAATACAATTTATGTTATATATACATATCATTTTCAGTTAAAAACCTTAATATCAAATAGGCCCTACCATATGAGTGATTTTAAAAACTAAATAATGTGTTATATTTAATTTAATCAATGTACAATACAAAGTATTAAAAAAAATATTCTGTTTAGTTAGTTTTTAATATCAACAACTTGCATGATAATAAAATAATTGTAAGAGCAATGGGTCTCACTCATACGTGTTCTGCTTCAATACATCATGGTGACTTTCTCTTTTGTAATGTTTGAAAACTTTAAGCAGGATACAGAAAATTAAATACACAAACCTATCGCTGAAAACTATACTAAGTGATTCTGGTAAATAGATTATGGTAAGAATAAAAAAAAATCTAAATATTTTTATCTGATAGCCAACATAAATATAATTTTATTATATTATTTTATACGTATGGATATTAATTAATTATTTATCTGAAGGGAGAGCTGAAAAAAAACTATTATCTACGTATGGATATATGAAAATGGTTTTAGTAACTTTTTGTTACTTAAAGGTTTCTTCCTATCTGAATTTACCTGCGTTTATTATTTTATAAACTGTTAAAAATTGAATGATCCGCACAAGTGGATATGCATCCAAAGGCGTCAGTCTCATGTATTCTGGTTCTCCAACATAAACGGTAACATGGATCTACTATAGTAGGTACTACAAACTACTGGAGGAACAATTAAATTATTGATCCCGTTGACGGGAAAGTTGAGGTTAAAAGTCAAGCGGGTCTACTGAGACTTATTTTCCTGGTTTGGGTTCCCTCTCTGCCTTCATGTAAATGGGGGTATATTTTCCTCAAAGTACTACTTTTATTATTCCTACCTCATAAATGTAAGTTTTCGGAAAACTCGTATAAATGTATCCAAATTTTGGAGGGTGCCAATTTTGGAAGGCCTTATTTATTACCATATTCCTACTGCATATTAGTATTTTTGTAGGATAAAAGACCTTCCATAACGGAAGAGGCTGGTCCGCTCCAGAAGGCTTTTTAATCTACCGAAATACTACTATACAGTAGGATTCTGGTATGAAATAAGACCTCCCATAAAGGGCTTCCGACCAAATTCAAGGTATAGTAAATCGCAGTGGCTTATAGTATTATTGAACCTGGGAAATGCCATTAATTTTAATATAATGTGTATTGAATTTAAAGGTGACCTAATTACAAATAAATACAGCTACTATGAAAAAAAATGTAAAACAATGGATATCACAACGTGTGACTAATCTAATATTCATATTGTTAATATTACTGCCATTGATTATATATATAAGTACTTATTTAACGCTAACACATTGGTATTGTGCATTATTGTTCTACAAAATAATCATAACGTCAGTGAATACAAGGCCGCATTGTTATTTTACAAAGCTTACATTTTCTATTGCATCTTTCAAAGTCGTGAGTACAGCTAAGCATTTTCATCAAATAATATCGATATAGAACAGTATTTATTTATAAAAACACTTTTCAAAATAAGTACTTAATTTTTATTTTTGTTATCAATATAATTCAATGACCCAAACCTAATGGCACGTATAAAAATTAGATACGGGATGCTAGAATCCTAAGAATTCTAAGGTATTTGAGGGATTCGATATTTGTAAAAATCTAATTTTTTAAAATCTAAAAACACTTTATGAAATCCTTGACTTCAAATAACAGTTTTAGGCAACTAATTAAAGAAGATATAACATAAAAAATGTTCTCCCTTTTTATTTATGTCATAATAGATATAACAAATATAATACCATTAGCCGGTGGCACCAAGCTTTAAAATTCCTTTTTAAATACATTTTAAATAGATTAACTTTGACCAAAATTGGACATTTTAAAAATTTCGAGGATTCAAATTCTTATTCGAGATTTGGAAGAGATTTTAAGATTAGAATTCAATAAATGTAGGAATTTATCGATCTCTAGTAAAAAATGCATCAGTATCAACGCGACGTAATAAATTTGTGTTTAGAACCTCAGCTGGCTCTAAAGATGTTTTTTCCCCCCTTAAATAGTGTCACACAATCAACGCAAAAGCGGATAAATTTTCTTATAAATACATTTAAAAATGCTTCTGAAGTAATTTACATGACTGTTTATAATGTTCTTGTAATTATTCTATTTTATTAATAATAACAAATTTAGCATTGTGATTTATTCCAAGAAGTTGTTATATTTAGTTTTCATCCTGTATTACTAGCCGTCTATGACCTATGCATTTATTTACACTAAAGAGGTTGGGATGAATAAGTATCCATACTTGTTTGGAGAAAGAGTGAGAAACAATTTCGAAAAAACCACCCTTATCAGAGCTGGATGGGATTTGAGTCTTAACCTACCTGCAACGGGCAAACCAGAATAAATGATACCGACATTTGAACCACGTGACCACCAATGTAATTTAAATAATTGGTTTTAAATTGAATTACAATTGTAGAATTTTCTATTATAATGTTGCTTTTTAGTTGGCGTTTGGTCATTTTTAGACGTTCTGCTTCCGATTAACATTTTGAACACTCATTTCACGATTTATCTATTTTCTATAGTTGGGCTGATAGGAACTTCAATAAAAAGTCATTTATTCTTTATGACTCCATTAATATTACTACAGTATAATTTTAATTGGAAGCCAATTATTTGAAAACTGGAAACCCATATTACCACAATGGCAGAAATCAAAATATTATAATTATTTTATTTACATTATTAATACATTTATGGGCTCCTCCAATCACCTCGCCCCCCCCCCTCCCCAAGTTAAAAACTTTAATTTATATTTAATTTCATTACAATAGTTGGTACAATATATACTAATTCTCAGCAGTATAGAATATCAGGAAATGTCCTAAAAGGTAACTATATAATATAATCATTAATGCTAGAAGCCATGTTTTTATACACATAGGAGTTAATTCCACCCTTCCTCCCCAACATCTCTTTTGGTTTTCTTCCCCAACTCAGTTTATCTGTAGTATTAAAGCTCAACTAACAACTGTACCAAGTTTGAATTAAATCCGCTTATTCGTTAAAAAGTTATCGTAAAACATATTCACCACAGACAGAGAGACAAGAAAATAGGTGGAGTTAAAATGGAGAACTCACTTCACTTGTTGAATAAATCACATGCATGTGAGTAAATCTGACATTCGATGAGCACGAATGTCGACTGATAAAGGATCCTCGTAGGAATAGCCTAGCCAAGGGATGGACAAACTATAGCCCGTGGGCTAAATACGGCCTGCGAATGTATTCGATTAAGCCTGCGGAATAAATTATTTAAATGTGTTGCGTTGTAAAGCAGCATTTTTCTAAACACAACAAAAGTGAGTTTTTATAAAAGTATGCCATAATCAACATTTCTAAGCTCGGTAGACCATTCTCGAAAATATATAGCAATGTTTGTATTATCATATTCAAGCAGAAAAGTTTTTTCAACCATGAAGTTTAGGAAAAGCGATTTTAGAAATCGACTTACTGATAAGCATCTGTCTTATCGCTCGCTTAATAATCACTTCCGAACAGTTTAACTCAGATTATAAAACTATTCTGGAAGCTCATTTACAGTTTCAATCATTCCACACGGTTACACTCCATCATATACATTTTCTGAATGAAATTAAAAATATTTACAAAACCACTAAGGGATTTATGATTATTTTGCATTCTCAATGTATTGAAACTTATTCGTGTGTGTTCATTATGTGTGTCTATATTTTCTTTTTAATTAATTATGAGGAGAAGTTAATTAACAAAAGATTTGTCCCAATACATTTTATTTTTCATTTGGCTCTCCTGTAAGTAGGTTTGTACATCCCTTATCTAACTCTTCGTCTTGAACGCAATAGAATATGACCAATTAAAAAAATTAAGCTTTTGTACCCGAAGTGTTTTATTTCACGAACTTGGTATATAATCAATAGTGGTTATCGATTACTTTACAAAATTTAAATGTTAAGCCAGTGACAAGCAATGATCGAGAAAATACAATGAGTATTAATATTACTAAGCTAAATATCGCGCAGCATTAACCCTAAAATTCAACTTAGGTCTTTTACCATTGATACGCTTTCACCGATGTCCGCGAATAAAATTAGTTCAAATGCTTACAACCTGATGAGGCTGAATGTTCTAAAGTCTAAGGCCTCACTATCGTGTTAGACTACCCTGTCGAACACAGGAAGATTGGCGTTCGAATCCCATCCGGGTCTACTGAGTTTTTCCCCTAAATGGTTCCCCTCCCTCCTTCCATGCAAATTCGGGGTAGATTACCTCTAAAATGCTTCTTTCCTCATCCCTACCCCATTAGAGTAATTATCACATATGCATATGGCCTAAGCAGGTAGTAAGATGCTGTGATTAAAAAACCTACTTACATTTCTGTCTTACTACAAATAAAAGTTTATAGGCCCATTTTCTGAACTTCACCTTGAAGTCAAAAATGTAAAATAAATTTGCACTATGCAGTTGTCCATTTGTCTGTACGGTTAGAGGCTATTTAAGGAATCGGTAATAAATCAATTAATCATATGTACGGTATGTATATGTGTGTATGTATGTGTGTACGTATGTATATGTGTATACATGCATGTATATATGCATGTATGTATGCATATATATGTGAGTGCATGCATGTATGTAAATACTTATAAATCAATAAAGCATTAATTGAACAAATTTTTTTAAATTCACTCAGAATAGAACCTTAGTGACATTAATCCCAATTGAATAAGTAAGATTGTTCTTATAAAATATAGCTCTAGATAAAAACAACAACCCAACAACAAAATTTGATTTTACCATTTAAATACTATAATAATTCGAATATGAATGAGTTATTTGACATTTGATCAAATGTCTCGTGCCCCAGAGCAATTATATTTCTTGCATAGTCATGCTCCATTTACACAAATTATAATTACATGAAAATATTATTGGCAATATCTTGATGAAAACACTTATTTCTTATTTGCTAGTCAACATTCCGTATTTGTAAAGTTTTCACTTTACAATTTCCAAGTGAAAGTCACAAGTATTGTGCCCGGTCAAAAAGCACGTCACACAATGCCTTCAATAGTTCGAGTTCTTAAAGTCACTTGTTCAATAGCTTTGTGCATAAAGTTGAAAGCTTGAATGGGAAGGAAATCAAGGTAAGGGTGAATCAGTTGAATTCATTGCCGCGCAAGGAAACCTAAGAAACGTTCTGTCACCTACTATTAATTTTGTTCAGATAAGTTAGTCAATATTAAAGTAACGTTTTTAATGGTAAATTATTTTATACTTTGGATTTACCTTGATTTTAACTGTATTCTTATTTTAAAAAAACCTATCCATATTCATTTATTATCATTAGTGAATTTCCTACAACCTACTTTAAACAGCTGAACTGGCATATTAGAACTACGACTACTCGTGATGGTGGGAACGTGGTCTAAATTTAAAGATAATTTAGTCATGTGTGCTTGCAACAAGCAGGTAAGGGTCTGAGTCCCGGGAAGATTCATTGAGTCGGAATTTCCTAAATTTTTTACACTCAACTACGGGTATATATCCACCAAATTTTACCTTTCATCCATATCCTATAAGTGTGATTATACACAGATAACCTGGTTGGGTAGTAATACATGGTAAAAAAACATACCCTCTATCCTATCAGTTCAGGGTTCGTAATCCCGAGAGAACCATTGTGACATAAATAATACGGTACGGTAACAAAATGATGTCGTGCCAGCCATTGATTTGTTGATATCCAATGAACTATAAACGTTTGACAGGGAGAGGGGGGGGATTTTGATCGGAGGGGTGGGTTTTAGGGGAACGGAAATGTTAAAGGTTGGTAGCGCTCCATAATTACATTTCATTCAACTCTGTTTCCAGTAAATTTATCCCCGGAGCGAGTTGGCGAGTTTGTGTTTCGTGCGTGTGTTGGGTTCTGGACAAAGAGAGAATGTTCTCTCTGTGAGTCAGTGGCAAAAAGAGGAAGACTCAGACAGGGCAGAAGTAAAGGTCTGGTCTACAGTTCGTTTGGAAAGGAGGGAGGGAACGTGTGGCTCAGAACCTACTGTAGTTCTTTGAAAGATTTTCTCTGATCGAGATAAAAGGATCAGGATGGTTGTATGTGTGTGTACCACGCCTCACCATCCACCCTGCCTATCAGCAAGTTTACACTGATGGGATTGGACAAGGGTGATACAATTAAAGGAAAATGTACCCACATTTGCGTGGAAGAGACCGGGAAAACATTAGTATAAGAAAACCTCAGTACATTCAGTTTGTATTTATTATTATTATTATTATTATTATTAGCACCGCGTCTTACTACCCGTTTAGGTTATACGCACTTACGCTAATGTGTAATGGTAGGGTGATTGTGAGATGAAATGGAAGACCTACAGTTTAACGTGGAATCCGAACCACGGTGGAGGCCTGGCATTCCCCACATTCACAAGATTTCTTGTCAGAGTTGAAGGAAGGGTAGTTTGTATTTTAACCCTTGCTTGCCCGTCATTGGCAAAACAACTTAAATGAGCCTGGCCATCCTAGGCTAGGTTAGGTTAGGTTAGGGTAAATTTGGTCGGGAGGAAAGCCTCGGCAGCCGGTGGGTGCTGCCAGTAGCCCCTTATACTCGGGTCGCCACCCTCAAGTAGGAATTTCCGTGAGTTGTTCTTTTACTTGTTCGCAATCTGGAAATTGAATATTTAGGTGGCCCTAAAACATTTTTGGGTGTGTTTGTAATTTGAAAGAATTTTGCTCTGTTCGCAATCAGGATACAAGCACACAAATCGAGCCGGGTGGACTATTATAATGCGTTAGCTTAGATTCATTAGAAAACGGTGGGTTTGATTCCAGTGTAACCGTTTTATAACATTTATAAGATAAAAACTAGGCAGGTGTGGAAATTACATTTTAACTTCGGATAATTTATAGGTGGGAAATAATAATCTCCCGTTGTGACCAGAATAATTCTATAAATAACTTTCCACTTTAAGCCTATATTTATTTTTCAGATTTATAATATATATAGTCCAAACTTAGCCTTCACCTTTGTTTTAGTTAAAAAATAAATAAGAATCTTATAGCAGCTTGGTCATACAGAAATCAAAGCTAAGGTTTTCAAATAAGTTAAATTAAGGAATAAATGGAGGAAAATGGTTTTTAATCAAGCTGGGAGAAGGAATAATACCTCTGGTTCAAATTATGGTTACGGGTGGGAAAAATAAATATTTTGTAATCTTATAGACTTGTTTAAAAAGGAAAAAACACGTACACTAAAACATGTTTTACATGATTTATTTTTAAATTACTAGTTTTATATATAAAACTATACAATATTTTGTTCATCAAATGTTGAGTAAAGTTTTGTAATGACGTATAGTACAAAAAACTTGTATTAAAGCAATAATTATTATAAGTGTCCAGACTTTTTAACTAAGAATCTTTGGTATGGATATATTTAAATAAATGAATGGTTTTTAAGATTGGCTAAAATATATTATTTGGCTAAAAATATAATAACAATGATTGAAAACTATTAAATAAAAACAATCATAGAAATAGTTTTTTATAATTGGTTATACAGTGAAAATAAATTTAGGTATTGGAATTAACATGAGTTAATGGACGGGTACATATTTTCTTGCACATAAAAATACCAAAATTGGATTTTCTTAACTGAGTCAATTTAACTGATTACTTATTAGGTTCTAATTAATAAATATTACACCATAAACGCTGATCCACTTCAAAATATATTAGTACTTACAACTATAGTGGAATGTTGGTAGGAGAGCGTTTTATAAAATATAAACATATTTTTTGAACTCAATTTTAATAGTATTTTAGTAAACTCTTAGTGTTCTTTTATAATTATTGATGCTATTAATCAAAAGTGACAGCTTCAGATCACATGAATTGACGTTTAAATACGAAAAATTAAATCTAATAGGTTTCTTTATGTTGGATAAGGGCTTGTCTGTGAAAGTTGAATAATACAGTCTAATTTTCAAAGAAAGAGCTTTTTTGATCCATAGACAAGCTATTAGATCTACTTTCATGTATTAATACGTCAGGTCATGTTATTTACAGTTGCTACTTTTGTTAGAAATTACCAATACTTGTAAAAACACACAAATAATATAAGTGAAATATTACCAATGTTGACTACAAAAAAGTGTGTATTTTCAAAAAATCTCTTACTATGAAAATCAGACTCTACTTATTTTTTAACACCGTGTCTCACTACCCATTCGAGTTATACGTTTATGTATTAATTACGCTTGGTGTTTTAGAATTGAGGAATGATATATTTATATGAGGAGCACCAACATTTGCATGAGGGAAGAATGGAAACCATTCAGGAAGACCCGATCCTCAGTACACCTGACCGAGATTCAAACCTCGGTCTCCCCGTCATCTGCATACTAGTCTGCTGTGAAAGTGACGCCTCATACCATGCGGTAACCAAAGCGGGTTGTTTGTTATATTTGGTTTCACAATACAAAATAAAAGGGATCCTAATCCAGAGAATAAAATCAACGCAATAGATATTTCTTGATAGAATTATGTGTGTTGTAGTGAGGTTATGTCATTTAATGGTGCCTATTCGGGTCTACGAAAAAAACTAAACGAAATATAAGTTTAATTTAACGTTAGTAAATAAATAACAATATAAGTTATGTACATATATATTACAAACATGACTCTGAACTGAACTATAATTTGTATTAGTATTTATTTTTTCAAAAAAATTCAGGATTTATTTTTCCGCCTGTGTTTCGGTAAAGTCCATTATCTTAAGTTTATTTCCGCAAAATTCAGAATTCCACAAGGCTTTTTAATTTTTTTTTCGCTGATCACAATTCTATGGTTTTCCAGTAGAACAAAGTAGAACACTACACTTACATACGAATTCTAATTCAAGCGCAGCGCAATATTGTATCTCATATCCCGGTTAATTGGCTGTGAAATGATCATATTATTAAGTTCCCGGCTCAATGAGTTTAAATAGAAACAGAGTACATAAATAATTGTTCGAGAATAAATATTGTAACAATACTAGAGATGACAATGCATCCTCTTTAGTTGTAGTTTTGTTTTTAGCACGCAGCGACATGGTGAAATGTAGTATATTCATTTGTTTGGATGAGTTTTCTGGGGAATATTATTGAATGAATATTGGAGCTAAGGGTTACTAAGAATGTCTAATTAGTAATATTGTTTATTTTGATAATTAATGAAAGTATTATTTTATAAAATAATACGATAATTTTGAGATTACTGCGATTAATATTAGAGTGGAAATTAAGAAAATAATACATTCAGGAAATGCATGCTATTACTTGGCGAATATCGCCTGCTTTCAAGGAAAGTAAAACTCAGAATAAACAAAACCATAGTTTTAACAGTTGTTCTTTATGGTTGTGAAACATGGTCTCTTACCTTACACGACGAAAATAAATTTAGGGTGTTCGAAAACAAGGTGGTTAGGAAAATACTTGGTCCAAAATAGGATTAGGATACTGATGAGTAGAGGAGGTTACAAAATGATGATCTGCATACTTTGTACACATCACAGGACATGCAGCGCAAATGGGAGAATCTAGATTCTGATTCAGGGTTGGGAAGAGATTATTGGAAAGACCAAGACGCAGGTGGGAGGATCACATTAAAATGAGCCTAAAGATATATAGTGTAGTGCGGTGGACTGGATAAAACTATCTCAAGATAAGGATAGGTGGCGTTCTTTTATAAGTGTGGTAATGAACTCTCACGTTCCTCATTACATAGACTATAGAGTAAGTAGGCCCTAAGTACTTATATTTTATGAAAAATGGTTCCTTGAGTTCTTCACAAGATAACAGTGTATCGGAGGCAAATATAGCTTCGAAATCTTCAAAAGGTAACAAAGCACACACCAATGTCTTTAAAAGAAGTCACAATTTGCGCTTTGAGGTGTGAACGGCGCACGCTTGTGTTAAGTTATTATCATTTTCCCTCCTTTTTCCACTCCATCTCACTACCAGTTCGGGATATACGCATATTAATTACGCTAGTATGATAAAGATGAATAAGGCAGAATTAATAGAAAATTTTCCTTCATTCATTTGCGAGGAGGGGGGGAGAGGGAGGCCATTTAGGAAAAGCTTCACCACCGTTTACACAGACGGGATTTGAGCCCCGACTAAACAAGTTTAGATTCATACCACGTGTCTACCAGCGATGGTAAAAAAGGCATATTGTTCTTAGCAATATAATGAAAATACTGAAATTTTGGTGCAGTAAAATAGGTTCTATCATATGTCTATGACAAGAGCATTTCCACTTCACACGTCACAGGAAACTGAGGGAGGAATTGCCCACCAGTGGAAATGAATCCTATGAATCTGATCAAAGCTAGCCCCCACCACAAGCGAAAGGGGGTAATTAAAAGTGAGTAAAAATTTCATTTAGTACTTGATGAAAAGCTAAAAGCTAAAAAATAAAAAGAGTTGTGTACATCAAATTGCTGCGAAAGTAATTTACCAACATTGCGAACCACTTTAATTAACAAAATATGTTAATTTTAAATTAATTTTAAATTCTGTTTGTTTGAAGGTATAACATGACAGTATTTTAATGCGATCATTTATTTTGCTATTTAACAAAGAGCTTTGTGTATAAAAAGCTACAATTTTACTACATCTCTATAGTAGCCCTTAGCCGTACTCACAACTGTTGATTAGTGGTCTTAGACCCAATAGTTCAAATCCCGAGAGTAGAAAAGGCTTGGTGGGAGGAGATGCAAATATTTAGAATCCGCATGGTACAAAGACAGGCGATATATTATGATGTAGAGTCCACTTTAATATTGGTTCAAACAGCTAGTGATCAAAACTTGTGCTACGTGTGAGTACATTCATTAATGCATGTTACATATTTCAAATAATATAATATATCAATATAGATGCAACTTAAATTTCAATTTGGATATATTAAATTTCAGTAATTGAAGTAGGTTTTATCATATTTACATAAAACTAATCCAAACTAAATGAAGATTAGATAAACTAATTAAAACTAATATTTGGACTTTGCGGGCTTACAAAATTTACATTATGTTAGTGTAGGGGCGTATCCAGGTCATTTTCATAGGGGGGTCATAATTATAAATAACATACTGTAGTTACTTACAATGTTAGAGCTATGTTTAGAGACATCTAATAGTTTCTCATTCATATTTGATCTTATATATATTTTAAACCATGGTCATCTCCTCCAATTTTTTGAATTATGGTTCACTTTAGAAGATATGAATTTTCTTCGCTTTATTTTTTTTTAAAATTAGATTCTTTTATAAGCCATTTAAAGTGTTTTTCACCAAGAAATTTTTGGAATTTCGATGCCCACTCGAAGATATTTTGAGTGATCCTCACCTTAATTCTTTACGATAGTTAGATACCTCTAGAATATAATCTTTGAAGTAGTCTTCCACCAACAAAATTTTTAAACTTGAATTATTTCAGAAACTAGGCTATTTGGGGTGGTCCTCGCCCGAAAATTCTTCAAAATGATATGCATCTAGAAGCTATTTGGAGTTCTCCTCTCTCCTAGACATTTTTGAAATCTGGATGACCTAGGAAGCTATTTATAGCTTTCCTCCCCTGAAATTTACTGCCAGTTAGATATCTATAGTCTAATAGTCATTTGAAGTGGTCTTCTGAGGCAAATTTTTGACAATAGACTGTATTTAGAAGACATTTTGAGTTTGGCCATTTTCAGCTTCATATTCAATAATATCAGAGGATTTTAAATATACCTAGTGGAGGAATTTATTCCAAAGAGGGCCAAATTATTTTTAGGGGGGCAGAGTCGCCCACAGTTCCACCGCTCCTGCTTTCACACACGCTTCATATTCGGTAATCGTGGAGGAACTGCTCTCAGGCGATTATTAGTCTTCTTTGATGTGTGGTAGTCTAGCGTTTCTATACGGAACAATGTTCGTTACTCACTATGCACGACAAATATTCGCACATGAAAACTAATATATTTACACACTTGCGTGAGTCATATCGGACAAACGTGGACGAATAACGAGCGTGTGGACCCGGCTTAAGAGTTGTCTGCGCGTAAAATAATAAAAATTCTATAATTTATCTATCAAGTATTTTCTTTATAACATGTGAACTTTCATGTTGTTTTTTGTACTAATTTTCTAACTTTCACAGGGGAGTCAACTTACCCTTTGACTCCCCCCCCCCAACCCCTGAATCTGCACCTGTGTTAGTGCGAGTGACAAATATAATTTATTTGGATTACAATGGTTGGTGACAAAATGATAAATGTGCTAGAATTTGCGAGTAAAAAGGAATTTAAGGAAAACATATTCAGAATACCCGGGGCTCAAACCACGGCCTGCCAGTAACTGTAAAACCAGACAATGCCTTAATACGTGTGGTCCCCGGCGTGGGCTAAAGGATATTAAATATCGACTGAAGCATTACACCCTAACGATCTTTTGCCTTAGCCGAGGCCAACATCGACGCACATACAAATAGATACGTACCTTGACAACACCGGAAGTGGTATCTATGACGGTTGATCGACTCTGAAACCTTGTCAGGCGGCACCGGGCCTCCGGTGGCTCCGGGAGGTCGTGACGGATCCGGCTGCAAGGTAAGTCCAGAGTGCGGGCTAACCGGATTCGCAGTGGTTCCGACCTCTTCTTCCTCTGTTGGTCCATGTCCTCTACCCTCCTCCCGAACCTCTGGGTTGTTAGTAACTCCTCTTCACACACGTGACACTTGATCGATAATGTCACTCACTACGTGACTGACAGTCAGTAAACCGCGAGCCAACCGTGTCTTACGGTTTGCTTTAGTGGTATCACAGTGACCACTTCCGGTTGTTTGCGACACATTAGGTCTGGTTCGTTAAAGTTAATGCAATAATCAGCGCAGGAGCCGGAGGGTGTTTGGTGATATTGCACCAACCAACATTCTAATATAAAATCACTGCCTCTAGCACACAGGAATATATCTGGCGGACGTGGGCTGGATACTACCTGTAGACATGTTTTATTTGGTTCACACAGGGTTTAAACAAAAAGTGAATTGGTTATTAGAAAGTCCCATAACTTAGCTCAGTAAGTAGCCTGCCTGTCTAAGGAACTAAGGGTCCCGGGTTTGATTCCTGGCATGGCCAAAAAAATGTATCATTGGTGAAATGTGTGTTTCCCCTGTGATAGTGTCGAACTAAAGGCTGGGGGTTGGATGTTGTGTCTATTCTAGATATAAGCTAGTTTAAGAGTCGTGTTGTGATATAATCACTTGGTTCAGAAAGTGCACATTAAATAGGCCTAACCCAAGTAAGTAAAAAGGCTAATAACAAATATTAAAATATATGAAAATTCCACGTAATAATCTTGATTTACTAAATTGATAAATAATAAAATTTACCATTAGAGATGAGGTGTATGGTTTTGTGCTTCAAATAAAAAGGCTATTGAGGTGAATGTCTTATAATCCATATCAAAAGATTTAGCCTAATTTGCCATCAATGGGGACGTTGGGTATTCAAGATTAAGAGTATTAAAAGTAGCTTTTCCTAAATGGTTTTACAATCTACTGTACCTTCATGCAGCGATTAGATCCACCCCAAATTATACCGTTCATCCATACCCCATTAGTGTAATTATTATGCGTGTAGCCCGGACAGTTAGTAAAACGTGGTGAAAGTATATTTAAATATATTGGGTATAGGCCTACATCCCCTTTTCTCAAGAACTGAAGAGAGAATAAAATTATTGCGTAAGTTTAACGGTGTATGAATAAAACAAACTTTCCTCCAATTTGATTCAAATAACATTAGGGCGTGTTTCCATCAATGAACTGTGTTAAGTTTATTGTTGTAGCAATCATAAAAATGTAGCCACGTCGATCAGTTCCTTAAGTAGCTAGTACCTCAGAGATTGGTATAGATTATCAAAACAGTTGAATTAAGAAACTAATGAGCCGGTAGTTGTAACTTAGCACTGATATGAGATCCTGTATCCTTGCACGCCACAACTGTTCTGAAACTGCCCTTGTTAGCTTATTAAGCTAAACTCACAATTATTAAGTTTTGAAATGAACCTACTTTTGGAACGTAATTACGTGAACATTTTGTGGTTTTGACTAAAATAAAGTGTACAGCATACTAATTATTATTATTAGCACCGCGTCTTACTACCCGTTCGGGTTATACGCACTTACGCTAATGTGTAATGGTAGGGTGATAATGAGATGAAATGGAGGACCTACAGTTTAAAATGGAACCCGAACCACGGTGGAGGCCTGGCATTCCCCACATGCACAATATATCTTGTCAGAGGTGAAGGAAGGGTTTGGTAATCAGGACAGCATACTTATAGCTCAGGTCATGATTTATCTTTGTTTAGAGTCCAAAAAATTTGTATTTGTATATATTTAATATTTAAATCATATTATATAATAATGCTCACTCTTTTTTTATACAAGATCATTGATATAACTCAAATTTTTAATTTATTTAAAATATAATCAAAAGGCTTAAAAATTACATTTCGAGTTAATGGTTCAATCAACGCCCTTTATGAAATGCCATTCAATTTGATATCTTAGTAGCTTGGTGTGTGTTCAGGAAGAAAATATGGAGTTAAAAGGCACCTCACTCATTATCCCACCCAGTTAAGCCTGAGTTGAGTTTTTGATAACCTTTTCTTAGGAACATGGACATCCACGTGTTACATGAAAAGCACATTTAAATCAGAGCCCAACATCCCTACTAAAAGTAGAATAATATATTTAAAAAATAATTTTATTTGATTAATCCAAGAGTGAGTATTTAAGTTGAACCTCATAATAGAGGCTGTACCTGCATTATATATATTTGACCAAGGAAAAAATCTTATGTAAAGGCGGTTTCTTAACATTTCTATTGAAATAGTTACTGTAAAGAGTACACTTTCCGAGTGTCTACACAGTGGCTACACATGACATGTTTTACTACGCTCAACAAACTTCTCCCTTCCCAAGTGTCTACACATGACATGTTTTACTACGCTCAAAAACTTCTCCCTTCCCGAGTGTCTACACATTACATGTTTTACTACGCTCAACAAACTTCTCCCTTCCCGAGTGTCTACACATGACATGTTTTTCTACGCTCAACAAACTTCTCACTTCCAGAGTGTCTACACATGACATGTTTTACTACGCTCAACAAACTTCTCACTTCCCGAGTGTCTACACATGACATGTTTTACTACGCTCAACAAACTTCTCACTTCCCGAGTGTCTACACATGACATGTTTTACTAAGATCAACAAACTTCTCACTTTCCGAGTGTCTACACATGACGTCTGACTGCGCTTAACAAACTTCTCACTTCCCGAGTGTGTCTACACAGTGTCTACACATGACATGTTTTACTACGCTCAACAAATTTCTCACTTCCCGAGTGTCTACACATGACATATTTTATTACGCTTAACAAACTTCTCCCTTCCCGAGTGTGTCCACACAGTGTCTACACATCACATTTTTTACTACGCTCAACAAACTTCTCACTTCCCGAGTGTCTACACAGTGTCTACACATGACATATTTTACTACGCTTAACAAACTTCTCACTTCCCGAGTGTCTACACATGACATATTTTACTACGCTTAACAAACTTCTCCCTTCCCGTGTGTCTACACATGACATATTTTACTACGCTTAACAAACTTCTCACTTCCCGAGTGTGTCTACACATGACATATTTTACTACGCTTAACAAACTTCTCCCTTCCCGAGTGTCTACATATGACATGTTTTACTACGCTCAACAAACTTCTCACTTCCCGAGTGTCTACAGATGACATATTTTACTACGCTCAACAAACTTCTCACTTCCCGAGTGTGTCTACACAGTGTCTACACATGACATGTTTTACTACGCTCAACAAACTTCTCCCTTCCCGAGTGTCTACACATGACATGTTTTACTAAGATCAACAAACTTCTCACTTCCCGAGTGTGTCTACACATCACATGTTTTACTACGCTTAACAAACTTCTCACTTCCCAAGTGTGTCTACACAGTGGCTACACATCACATGTTTTACTACGCTTAACAAACTTCTCACTTCCCGAGTGTGTCTACACAGTGGCTACACATGACATGTTTTACTACGCTCAACAAGCTTCTAACTTCCCGAGTGTGTCTACACAGTGGCTACACATGACATGTTTTACTACGCTCAACACACTTCTCACTTCCCGAGTGTGTCCACACAGTGGCTACACATGACATGTTTTACTACGCTCAACAAGCTTCTAACTTACCGAGTGTGCCTACACAGTGGCTACACATGACATGTTTTACTACGCTCAACAAACTTCTCACTTAATTAGTGTCTGATATGAAACGTGACTTACATTTCACTGCACAATGCGGGCGAACCACGAGTATTCAGTTGACCAGAAAAGAGTGTTCTTATATTTAGCGATGTGCAGACTACACTAAGATTAGATCACAAGGTCTATTTTACAAACCCCATCTCTCTCTTTCCCCTACAATAACACGTCATACCCCTCCCCCTCTATATCTACGGTCAGTACAGGTCCATAGCTCCTTAATCCTCTTGGGCCCTTGAAATTAGGAACCAGGGCTTTTTTTTTGTAATATGGATGAGTCATCTTAGTAATAATATTATAAGGGGCTTGTTAGTTATATTGATAGGATTGACTTACTCAAAAATGCAGGTGATTATTTACTAACAAAATGCTTTTTTTTAAGGTTGCGATATTTTTACAAATAAATTGGTTCAATTATATCTAAACCATTTGTTAAATTTGTTAAATATTTCGTATATGAAGAGATCTAAGGACACAATAATGGCTTTTCAGATAGTTTGTCAAACTGAAATTTACTTTATTCTTTTGAGTTGTAGACTACAAGACAAGATTATTTTGTGGGTTGAAAAGCTAATTAGAATTTGACAGACCTGGTAACTGTAAAAAGCTAGACACAACTATCCTGGCGTTTGGAACTAGCTAGAGCTCAACTAATCCGGTGATTCGAACTAACTAGACTTAAACTATCCAGGTGATTGGAACTAACTGGATCTCATCTATCCTGGTGACTGAGAGACTAATAAGAACTCAACTATCCTGGTAACTGGAAAACAAATTAAACCTCAAATATACTGGTGACTGGAACTAGATAGTCTTCAACTATCCTTGTGACTGGAACTAACTAGAGCTTAACTATCCTGGTGACTGGAAATAGCTCTAGAGCTTAGCTATCCTGTTGACTGGAAATAACTAGAGCTTAACTATTCTGAAGACTGGAACTAACTAGTCCTCAACTATTCTGGTTACTGGAACAAGCTAGATCTCAACTAGACTGGTGCCTGTAACTAGCTAGACCTCAACTATCATAGTCACTATCACCTTTTCTGATTTTTCGGTGACAGATAAGTAGGTCTATGGTTCAAATCCCAACTGGTTGAAATTAAATATTTCCCCCCCTGAATGTTATCTCACTCCACCCCCACGCGAGTGTGGGTACATTTCCTTTAAATTTTTCTTCAATCCCTACACCAGTGTTGTAAGTATACGGACAACCCAAACTGGTATATAAAGCACATAACAAGATCATTCCGTAGCAGACACCAGTCTAAAGTTTGGACATCGTGCTTTCACCCGCTCCCTCCCCGAAGACGCCGGTAGACTCGTCAGACTCCCTCAAATAGACAGTGGATCCAGCCAGACACATTCTTTGGTGGGGAAATTTCCAACTCGTCATTGCAGAATCACGCTAAGAAGCGTTGTTGTGAAAGAAGCGGGATAATTATATCCACACTGAATGGTCTCAGTTCTGGATCTTTACGAAACTATGCTAACATCCAGGGAGTCAAAACATATACCACTACGGATCCAGTTTTAGAGAGAGAAAAAAAAAACGGTATATAAAAAACTAAACAGAAAAAATATTTATAACAGAAAGTTGTTCGTTATGGATATGTTTAGTTGATACAAAATTCACTACTTATAAATCCGTGAAAGAATCCACCGTAGGAATAGTTACCATTTCAGATCTAGCTTTTCGTACTCATTATTTAACATATTAAAAAGCATCCACCAGTATATATTTAGTAGCTACCCACATTAATGGGCACAGGGGTTTAATAGTGAGGTTGGGGATCGATCACTGGCTGGCGGTAATGAAGGTGTTTTTTCTTAAAATATTTTCTACTTTTCTCCCCAATGTTGTGGATACATTTCCTCTAAATTCTGAGGGTGATTTCCCTTAAATGGTTTCCCAATCTCTGCCCTTCAAGTGGGTACAGTTACGGCTAACTCTACCTTCCCCAGTTATACCCCCGCTACCAAGGGTGCTGGAGCTTCTTTTGATCGGGGGGAGACGGAAGTTATTTATTGCAATTTTTTTATTTAATCCCTGCATCTTACTACCTTTTCAGGTTATAGGCATATATAATAATTACGCTAATGATTAAGGAAGGAAGAGTTTTCTTAGAGATTAATTTATCCGTATATGCGTGGAAGGAGGGTCGGAAACCATTTAGGGAAAACCGCCCTCAGTAGTCATACAAATAAAGGATGAGTCTTATCAAGCTTTTTCAACATTAATGGTCATGAGAATCATCATTAAATCGTTTTACAATTTTTTCTTAAGCTTTCCCTCCCCCTGCAAGCCCCCCTTCACCCTCGTAACCCCTCACAGCTCTTGTGGTTATGTCCGTTACAGCAATTCAAATACGTATGGCCTGGATGGGTAGTAAGAGGGTGGTGAAAAAAGCCAAAGAAAATACATATTTTATGTAAAATAACTTATTTAAAAAATATATTTAGTTTATTTGTGATTATTCTGCAAACAATTAAGATATGCATTTGTTATCAATGTGGATTTCCCTAATGTCGCATCATAATTAATTGGATCAAACGTTCTGAGCAACGCGGGTGCCATTCTTACTGGACCAGACTATATCTAGGAAATAGTCGTGCGAGCGCGTGTGATTCACAAGCACAATTAGTCACCCCGTGCACCTCATTGTCTGTTTGTCAAGAGATTGGTTTGTCAGAGGCACACAATCAGGGTTCCACAGGGTGATCAGAGGCTTTTGTTGGTGAGGTTAGTTGATGGCAGTCAATGGGCGATAGATGGGCATGACGGCTGATACACCACCCGACTTCAGAAATAGGCTATCCGCCTTTGTTTGGCACACAATCAAACAATAATAGGACGAATAATGGTAACAATAATAAAAAAAATTGTTAAAAAAAACATGGACATGGAAAATAGTCAGAATATTTGGTTTGAGTAAAACAAGAAAAAGTGACACAGAAAAGTTTGAAATATTAAAAAAAAAAAGAAGTTAACTATGAAATCAGTCAGGGTCTCTAACTATTCTAAAATGCTAACAAAACATTTTTTTAGGAAAATGTATAATATTGATAGTATTTAATAATATCAAAAAGCGATGATATATTCCAACGGATATTTTATAAACCATATTATTTTATATTTATCTGCGTTGCTAATTTTTAAAATCAATTTTAAATTTAAAAACATATCATTGAATGCGAAAATAAAGCTTATTTGATGGAGCGCGCCCATACGCCCGCGTTTCAGTCACTGGTTTTTATTTGACGTTTAATGTTGTTACTAAACATTAGTTTGGAACATATTATTATATCATATTTTAATTATAAACTGAATTTTGGTGTTGAATGGAATGTAAACATATTTTAAGCTACGCTAGTTACAAATAATTGTATTATTATTACTATTATTATTATAGCATCGCGTCTTACTACCCGTTCGGGTTATACGCACGCTAATGTGTAATGGTAGGTGATTGTGAGATGAAATGGAGTACCTACAGTTTAACGTGTAATCCGAACCACGGCGGAGACCTGGCATTCCTCACATTCACAAGATGTATTTTCAGAGGTGAAGGAAGGGTTTGGTAATCAGATAAATCTGTGCCGGGACCGAGGAAATAGTTGTATTTTTTTACATAAAGTATATATGCCAATTTTGTAAAAAATGGTTTTAACAATTGTATAAATAATATTAATTTATATTTTACAGTCATAGTTGAGGTTTAAAAACTTAAAGTACACTACATATAAACATGTTGTATTACTTACTCTATGGTACTAAAAACTCGAAAACTCATTTCCATACGTACATAAAAAACACCATCTATCCCTATCTTGAGCTAGTTCTATCCAATCCACCTCAACACACCCTATATCTTTCAGGTCCATTCTATTGTTATCCTCCTATCTGCATCCAGGTATTCTCAATAGTCTCTTTCCATTGGGTTTGCCAATCAGTATAATGTGCAAGGGTATAGAATCTCTCATTCGCGCTGCATGACCTATCTACCGTATCTACGAGATGTGACAATTCTAACAATATCTTGTTATGAGTACAGGACATGTAACTCACCAATATGTAACCTCCTCCACGCATCAGTATTCTTATCCCTTTTAGGACCAACTATCTTCCTAAGCACCTTGTTTTAGAAAATCTTTAATTTATTTGGTCCTGTTCCACAATAATTGTATTATTCTAAATATTTAATTTGGCCTAAATAAATAATAGGCCTAATTTTATATCTAATATATGTGGTTTTTATAAACTAGGCTGTATTTAAGGTATTTATCCTAGTTTTTCAGGTACCTTTAAGGTCATTATAAGGTTTATTTGAAGAAGCTTAGCTTCATTTTTAGAACATTTTAGAACTCTCTAGGATAATTCTTAACAATTTTGAGAGATATTTGCATACACATTTCACGGTTTCTTAGATCGATAGACATCCTTACCTTAACAAGTGTGTTTAAAAGCTTTTTGAATAAGTTCTAATATTTTATTTTACTGCCGGAAAGCTATATTTTGGGTATTTATATAAGTTTATTGAGGTTTTACTAATAAAACCTTTAACACGATAATATTATTAATATACAATGAAATATTTGAGACGGTCTTTAACAAATATTTTCTGAGAGCTACAATAATAATTGTTAATAGATATATTTATATAAAAAAAAGAGTTAAAAACAGCTCAATACTCGCTTGAATAGGAGCAGGGTTTCTAACTGGTCAGAGGAAATAATTCGCATTGCTAGATGAAGGAAGTTGAATGCAGTGTTACTTTTCTCTTCACTGGCCCTTAATAGGCGCTCACTGGACAAAGAGAGACAAGCACTAATGTTGTCATGATAAAGTAAGATGTGTTCAGAATATGTTTTGTGGCCAGATCATTTATCTAATTTGGGGCCCACCACAAAGCATGTTTTTTGTTTGATAATTTTTTAAATAACACCTTAATACCCGTCCGGGAAATTCGCATTTAGTTACAATAGGAAGCTAGAAGTTATAAAGGCAGAATTTAAAGTGATTGCACCAGCATTTATATTAAGGTAGACTGGTAAATAATTTTCAGATTCGAACCCCAATCTCCCCATCCCTAGCGTAACAGATTAGATGAGTTTGATGTAGTTTATTAATGTGAGTACAAGTCATGTTAATTTAATAATGAATTTTTTTTTTGTTCGAGATTACATTTTTTAAAAACAAAAACGAAGTATATTTAATAGAGATGTTAAGGGGATCAACTATGTCACGTGGTTTAGAGCGTCAGGCTCACAATCTATTGGCGGTGAAGGGGAAAGGGAAGATGACATTCAGATCCACTTGGGATCTCTTCTAAACACCCCACTTCATCCTGGCCCGTTATGTTTGGACATTAATGACCACGGTATTTTTATCATCTACTGTGTCTTACTAACCGTCTTAAATATATGTTATTAGCTAGGCTAGTTAGGTTGTCATGAGAAAGGGATAGTTTTATAGTACAGGGTAGTCATAAAGTCTGAACACAAAGGTAAATATACATACACACAAATATAGGCAAATATACGCGTGTTTGATAAATATAAACAAAAAATACACCTAAAAATGTTATAACAATAAGTAACATTACATTACATGTTCAATGTGTTATTCCTTATCGACAATGCAAAGTTCAACTCAGTGAGTAACATTATTATGAATTTGGCTCATTAGCACTACATCCTCATTAATCTTCACGCTACTCTCCATGTACCGTTATTTTAGAGCAGTGGTATTTAACTCTTTTTTTTTATTCGCGTACCCCCAGATATAATTTATCTTCCACTTTGTACCTCCAAATTTGTTTGTGCATAATAAAATATATTCATATTCTATAATCAACATATAAAATAAATAGCATCCAAAATAATGTAATGAATAATGTTTTAAATTAGAAATATATGCATATGTAATATATACACATATATAAAAATATATACCTATATTAAATTTTACGTAACCCCTAAGATATCTTCACGTACACTTATGGATATGCAGACCTCAGGTTGAATACTACTGCTTTAGATGATCCATGTGTTTGATTTTCACAGAATATACTTGTGCCTTCAACATTCCACTAATAAATCCATCGAGGGGATTCATATCCATTACACACTTCCACGACGTCCAATCCAGTTATGGAAGTTTGTGACCAACCTAATTAATTTAGTGTGCTTTTTTTTGCCTTTGTCTATATGTCCAGACTTTATAGACATCCTGTAGTTTGTATTAAGCTAGACTGCATTATCCTTGTGGTCAAAAGTTTTTTATGAGTGATAATAGAAAATCTAGAAATAATATTTGATTTTTCAAATCAACATTTTGACCACCCTTTAGAAAATTCAAGAACTTTTTGTTGTTGTCAAATGTCAACATTGGTAGTATTTTGCCATATTATTAGTGTGATTTAATAGTTACTGATCAAAATTGATGACTGCAGAGCACATGACTTGACAAATGAATACGAGAAAGTAGGTAGTCGCTTTTAATATCCATCAAATATGTCCATTCATAATACAATTGGAATGTACCTATATCTAAAGACATTTAGACCAGACTTCACTTCAGATAAATGTAAATCATGATCTGAAAAATGATGGCGTTGGAAGAGGTGACGATATGACGATTTTGTGATAAGCTAATAAGAAAGTACGTGATTTATATAAACTAATTACAATATTGGCAAATCAGGGCCTTAATGCTTAATTATACTGACTCGTTGGGTCAGGGTTCAAATCGTGACTGGGTGTTCGATTCCAATAATATTTTTCTATTCTTTTTAAAGGGAAGTTTTGACACATTTTATTTGGGTTTACCTTCTGCCTCTTCTGATCTTTTACGGGTTTTGATTAAGCTGTGACTAGCGTACGTCTTTCCTACCAGGATAAGGGGGCAGGGGGAAGAAAGTGTTCACACATTTAATAACACTAGATATTTACTATTTCAACTATTTAATGCTTCAAAATAAGCTTAAAATAACAACGAAAGATTGAAATTTTTCTTCATACCTTGAATTATTAGCTACAAAAACAAATGTCCTTAAGATCACCATAATTATAAAAATCATGCAATGCATTGTCGTATGAACTTCTTGATTCTTGACATAAATTTGCGCAATGACTCTTGTTGAATTGCTTAAAATTCAACCACCATTATTTTTAAAATTCCTGAATTGTTCTTGGGCGAGTCGCATAAACATGACTCTTTAACACGCCTCACAGGAACAAGTCCGGAGATTTTAAGTTTGGTGAACGGGAGGAGGGGTGGGGGGTAGGTGGTGTACCCAAATCGTGAAACGAGGTGCCCAGGAAACATTTCCTCCATTTATGTTCGGGCTGTGTGGGCCGTTGTCCCATCTTGCTGGAACCACATGTTGTTGGCATCCTTGTTTTATACGTTGCAGTTCAAGGCTCAGAAAGTTCTAACATCAATGGAGGTGCTTTGCCAAATGTTACCTGGGCACATCGTTTCACGTGATGGGTACATCGCCTGGCCACCACGTTCACCAGACTTAACAGCTCCGGACTTTTTCCTGTGGGGGGAGTTGAAGCAATCCAACAAGAGACATTGTCATGCGGATTCAACCTGGTATTGAATATAGTGACGGCCATCTTAAGAAAATGGTTTTAAAAACATTAATATTTCAAGGATGTGTAGCAAATTTTCAATCTTTTGTTATTTTAAGTTTAATTGTAATAATTTGGTTGTTAAAATAGTAAATATATAGTGTTATTTCTGCCCTACCCTATATTTATCAAAGTATCACTAAAAATATCATAATGTTCTTGTATTATAACTCGGAAACATGGGAAAGGACCACGATATACGAGATCATTGCTCTAGTTTTACGTTAATGACTGCCTCGCCCACATTCCAGACTCCACTTTTATAACTTCCGGTCCCGGTTGGCTGCTTGATTACTCACCAGTCACGAATCGTGACGATGCACACTTTTGTTGCACTGTGTTATATACATAAACCAGTACATGGCACACAAACTAACTCAATCCAAGAGAACACAACACTATCCTAAAACCCAATATCCGTTATAATGAGCGAGGGATCCAGACCAGATGCAGGTACCCTTCTCGGTTTATGGTACGTGCACTATATCGTATAATAAAATGTACCAAAAAAGTCCCGGATTTTTAAGGACAGACCGCTTTTTAAGTTGCAAAGTTTTCAATTCTTTGAAATTGCCGCACTTAATCAATTACGTAGGCATTAGTTATTCCTGTAGACATTTAAAAAAAGGATATTCAATTGAATAGGCATTGATGATCAATTATGTAGAGATTTTAAAAAGGAAATTCATTTGAATATGTACTGGTAGCTCCTGTAGAAATTTTATAAAGGAAATTAATTTGAATAAGAACTGGTAGTTTTTGTGGAGATTTTGAAAAGGAAATTTAATTTAATAGGCGTAGGTCACTCTAGTGGAGATTTTAAATATATAATTCATTTGAAAAATGCAATCAAGAATTATATATATGTATATATATATGTATATATATATATATGAGTCCGCTATCGAGCTATGTCGACTGAACGGTCGCTGCCATTAGCAATGATATTGCTAACATTTGTGGATAGAGGGTGTCATGTGCTCATCACAACGAGCCTTCCTGCAGTTAACCTCAATTTTATAGATGGGAGTCAATACCTATCTATTCAAGTAGCTGCTCATTTGTCCTCATGAGGTGGAATTTGAGGCCGTTCCAGACCCACTGCTTAACAGAAAAATTCTGGGTGCACCGAGGATTGAACCTGGGATCTCTGGATCTTGAGGCAGAATATTACTTTAATTAATTATTTATGGATATGCATTAAATTAATATAAATCAAAACGATAAAATTATACTTCTATCGATTTTATTTTCTGTACCAGATTGGCCTGAGTAGGAAATGGTTAGCTTACCATATTACGTGGGTATGAGGACATTTCTTTACCCAGGTAGTTAAATTCCTAGACGTTACGTGGTGGTGTTAGTTCTTATTTACTAGTTTAAGTAAGTTTTTAAAGCGTGTTGCTATAATGTAGAGTATAGAAAGTGAAATATAAATTCGACATCAAAATAGTAGGCCAATTAATGTTGATAAACGAACCATTATGTTTTAATTTTTCCCTAAGTCTTAAAATTCGTTAAAATAAAAAAAAATAAACCCAGCCGGGAAAAAAGCCACGATCTCGCTTTCATCAGAAAATCAAACAAGATTAGACTGACGCTTTTGTTTGCTTGTTTACTGGTACATCTCAAGCTAAACTAATATTTTGCAATGCTCTATACGTTGGTTCGTTGGTTTTCCCTTTTTAAAATATATTTTCTGTGAACCTCAACAAAATAGAGTCTTTGAGAGTTAAGACTTAGATAAGTTATTTTTATCTTTCTTTTGTTTTTCAACATCACATTATATACTATCCCCTTTAATAACAATTTAACTATTGAACTTAAATAATTTAATCTAGAAAATATTAAACTTAAGTCTTAACTCTCAATTTAACTACTCATTACTTAAAACCTGATATTTTAGAATGTTTTCTAAAATGTTAAAATAGAGTTTTTGGTTAATTTTTCAACCTTTATTTTTAATAATAGACAAACGACTAGCGGGTGAATTTGAAATGGTCATATTAATATAATTTTTTTGAAACAACAAAAGTAAAAGTTTAAGAAAATTGTTTTATGATCGATATGATTTAATTTTATGTTTTTATAAACATCATAGAATAAATAATTTATTTTTAAGATAAAGGAAAAAAACCCCACTAAAGTTCAAGGCTATGAAAATTCAAAAGATTTGTGGCCGTAGAAAAATACCCAAAATAACTTGTTTAAAAGGAAACATCCTCATTAACAAAGAAATGAGAGACGTGATCTTACAAGTTGATGCCACGACTTACTTTAAACAAAGTTAGTCTTGCTCTTGTAAATGAACGACTCGCGGCTCGTTGAAGTTACACAACCTTTTTGTGTGTGTGCGCTCTGTGTCTTACTGCCCAACAAGACTATTTAAATATTTACAATAATGGGGTGGAGATAAATAATAATTTATCTAAAGGATATATACTCACATTTGCGTAACCATCTAGGAAAAACATTCTCAGTGCACCAAACCAGGATTCGAACCCAAACATTACCATCACAAGCAATTCAGACTATTAACGCCTTAGACCATACGGCCATCGATGTGAGTAAGTTGTACAACTGAAATCCAAGATTGGCAGCGAAATTTTATATTTGATTGGCTCTGGCAGGCTACTTCCAATACTTTTATTTTATCATATAAAGAGAAAGTATTGTAATCGTAAACATTTTATACCCCAAGATTACGATGAATATTTACGTTTTAGGTTTTAACGAGCTAAAAAAAGTGGATATTACAATTATGTCTGTCCCCGTGTCTGTCTCTCCTTGTGACTACAAATATTTACCCTAGCACCTAAATTAAGAGGGGCAATTTACTAATGGGTTATTTTTGAAAATACAATATTTTTTGAAAATGAATCTAACGTCTTGGTTTAAGGCGATTGGCCCTTTTCATTTGGTGTGGAAATGCAGAGCCATGGGAACAAACGGTTATCCTTAAGCATTTTTATTGTTTTGCAATTTTCTTTTCGAAAATGGTTTGTTAAAGAATAGAAGCATGTTGATTAAATTATACTTTTTATATACACACTTCCTTTATAATTTTAACAGTGATAGGTTATTGATAAAATTGACATTTTTCAACAGAAAACTGCCGGCTTCATAACAAAAAATAAGAAAATATAACAATTAATAGACATCAATACATTATTTTAAAATGGGTGTTGAACATTTTAACATTAAAATTTCCCTCATTCTCGAGAAAACTGATATTTCCAAACGTATGATTTTTCAATTAATTTTAAAAGTGTTAATTTTTGAAGATTTTAAATATTTCAAAAATGACTTTAATGATATTATTTAAAATGTGCGTCTGGGGAGTGTTTGAGATGAGAGGAATTTTTTTATACCTGTTAAGTTGTTTAAAAATGGCTTTAAAATGACTTATTATTTTAATATTTTTAAAATGACTTAGACCATTTAGTTTATAATGGGTAGGCCTACCTATCTGCAATATAAATATTGTAGGCCATATATATTGGTTTTAATTTTAAAAGCATGGTTAAATATTAGTTAACAAATACAGTAGGCGCGCAACTATTGGCCTAATCTGGTGATTGGCTGGTTCAGATAGTAAAAAGACGGACATGCCAGATCTTGAGGATGAATAATTATTTGTGCAGTCAACACCCACAATGTGGGATAACTGTGTACTAGTAGCATTTCATGGCATATTTAAATTTGTGTTCATAGAGTTTGCAAACTTTTCAAACAAAGATTTAAATATGTTTGGGAATAGGCGCATCTTTTTAAGGCGCTTACGCTTGAAAAGTACTCTATACAATATTAAAATCAACAGTTTTATACACTCGATGTGTGGATCCAAATTACTGTAACATAATACAATACTATAATTAAATTGGAGCCCCAGCCGGATAGTACGGAGGGCCGGATACTCACGAGGCTAATGTAATTTATTTTTGAAAGAAAAATATTAAATACAGCTTTAACGATTTTGTTCAAAATTGGTAAATGTAGACTATTTTACATGATCAATAATAATGTATGTTTATTTCTATTAAATAAATAAATTTAAGGCTTGATTAATTTGACAGATTTTAGGAATTTTTAAATTTTTTGAAAGTAGCCTTTAAGACTTAGTTCAGAATGGGTATCCGGGAGTCGGTTTTCATGATAGATAAGAATATATATTTAGTTTACAAATATAAATAATTTGACTTTAGTTTAAAAATAATTAATATTTGAGAATTTGAAAAGTTTAAAAAATTGTTTGAACAGTTTGTTTGATTTTTTTTTACATGAAGACTGTTCATTGTGATTAATAATATATTTCTTTTTTAGCAAAGCACAATTAAAGGTGGTTTACTATAAACCTATTCTTAAAAACTTTGTCTCAAGCTATAACATACTTTATGAGAAAGTGTGTACGATTAAATTATTTTATTTTAATTTGAAATCAGAATATTCTGCATGAATAATGTGGGCCGTGGTGCTTAAGTACCAATATATTAACCCTGCCTTAAGGTGGGATGGAAGGGGACGCGAGAAAAGGTCAGTGTTTTTTTTGCAGTTTTTATGGCAAAACTTTTTTTGGACAAAATAAAAAAAAATATTGCTCCAGTTCAAATATATAGTTTAATTTTCTTCACATGTTGATATCAACAGTTCCTGAATACCTGTCACGAGCATGGTGGCATTATATAGCAAACTTTTTAAAAGAATAGAAAAAGTTATCATTAAATTCCAGAACACCCTTGACAGATATTCAAGGTCACCATTTGAAGAGGATTAAATTCTGCGTTTGTATTAGAGTAATATTTTATCTATTTTAGCCAAACATAGTTTTGCCAAGAAAACTGCAAAACACTGTCCCTTTTCCTCATTCCCTTCCATCCCACGTTAAGTAAACATAAAAACTGTATTTAAAAAATCCAAGATGCGCATTTACAAGCCGGATTTCTGGATATTCACACTAAATAAATGTGGACGAAGAAGGTTAAGTGTATTCAAATTTGAGTAGAGGTAGAGTAATAAATCATTTCATAAATAAATAAAATGGGTCACATGGTTTAAAATTTAAGCTGCAACTTTCCCAAAACAAGCAAACCAAGCAATATTAGTCTGATGTCTTTCCCCACTTGATTTCTGAAATAAATAACACCTGCATACATAAATTCTTTGGTACAACTGAAAACTTTGCTTATAGTACCAAATATTTACGAAATAGTACAATTTTATCTTTTGAAATACCTGTACCCAGAATGGTGGGCTGAAATTCAACTCAGAATAGTAATGGTAGGTTCGTTAATAGCTAAAAAAAATTGATTTGAGAGGAACACCCACCATCATAAATTTACGCTTATCATATTAGGCCTTTTACTTTTTACATAAGATAGTAACAAATATTAACTACAATCTCTAATGTGTTATAATATTTCCAGATCAAAATAATGTCGGTCAAACCATTTATTCACTAGGTATATAATATACAGTTTAGAGAAATAATAAAAATAAATGTAGTCAATTTATACCAGCATTTGCGTGGAGGGAAAATGGAAAACAAGTCTGGAAAAATTAATCTTGGTATAGACGAAATATTTTGAACCCAGTCACCTGTTATCCAGTTTAGTGCGAGAGTAACGTCTTATACAATGCAACCACTGATTATGGCAGCAAAGGCATTAGGCCTGAACAATACAAATATGCTTTGTACATAATTTTCTCTACCTACTTTGATCTTGTATTGAGAATAGCATCTTAGAACCACATTAAAAACGTGGATTCTTGAACGTAAGAAGTTATATCTAATTCAAACAAATATTTAATTACAGCACAGTGCTACCATTATTAAACCGGACCACGGCGGTTATAGACAAGAAAGTTTTGACTTATGTACAGCGCCACCACTATTAACCCAGACGTGATATACAAGGAAGTGTTGGCTTATATACGCTGCCACCACTACTAACCCGCACCATGACAGTGATATACAAGGAAGTGTTTGGCTGATATACGCTGCCACCACTGTTAACCCGCACCACGACAGTGATATACAAGGAAGTGTTGGCTGATATACGCTGCCACCACTACTAGCCCGCACCACGGCAGTGATATACAATGAAATGCAGTAATACACAACAAGAAAGTGTCTAAACAGCTTGCCCGCAACTGATTCATGAGATGGACTCAACCATCACACCAAGCACGTCACTTCCCGCGTGCAGCACCGTCTGTACATACATCTGTTCCAGCACTGGTCGTTCTATCGCACCAGCTTTCACGAAGTGTGACGGCCAGACTAGTTAGCGACCACCACGCCTAATTTTCATCAGATACCTAGCTCTGGGTATACTTACCACTGGATTTAACCAATACATATTTTTTTTATTATGGTTTTTCAATCATTTATCCAGATGCTGACTAGAAGTTAAAAATAAATAAATCATCCTTCACATTGTTCTATCAAGTCCCTTACTAGCCATTTTAATTTCTTTATTATATATTTCAAAATAGTATTAATCCAAACAAATAGAAGGCAAAAATAAAAATTCTTATGAACCTGAATAGGAATTGAACTCAAGTCTACAGAGTTAAAGTAAAACACGTAAGCGCAAATGAGTCACTCGCTTAAGTGACAGTTCTCACTAGTACCAACAACACGGTTTAAATGCAGCTGTAGAACTTGACACCAACCATCATGGTGCATGAACACTTGAAGGATTATGTAGTAATAAAAAAGGGTTAGTGTGCTGGATTTCACTAGCACTCCATACACGTACGAGTCTGACTTGCGAACTGGACTCAGTCACATTTCACCACACAAGTTCTACCACTAGCACTAGTGGACTCTCAACTTTTCCAAACATTTCAGTGTATACCACGAGTTTGTCTAAGCAAGTTGCAGCAGCGCTAATCATTTTAGACGATTGTGGCGTGTTGGTGAGAAATAAAAATAAAAAGAGGAAAATTTGGGTTAATAACTGGTTGCTACAAAGAAACAGATTCACACATTTCAAGTTTCCTAACTTTATCAGAGATGATATTCCTAGCAACTACAAACATTACTTCAAGAATATCCGATGAGAACCTAACATATTTGCGCAGGGTGCATGTACGATTTGGATATGGAAGTCGGCATGGTTCCACTGACTGACAAAAGCACACTGTATGTAATGTGGATACAAGAGCCTGGTTCATATCCTCCACACAAGTATTAGCCAATAGCGAGCTAGCGACGAGCCGAGCCCTACCGACGGCCTTGGAGAGCCAAGCTGGACTCAGCTCGTCTGATGCCAAGCCCGGCTCGTGACATCCCACCCACGCACACATTTAGGTAATTGGAGACCGAGTCGAGCCAGACTCGTAGGTGGAAGCCAGGAAACCAGAACTGTTCCACTATGAGAGAGTACATGAGTAGTATTTTTCCATTTTCTCTCAAGCCAAATTATTGTGCACTTTTGTAAGAGCCAGTTTCACCCCATAGTTTATTTTGTAACTGATATGATACCCTTAAGATATACATCTTGAACAACAATGTTTATTAAATAATTTTTCAAAAATTTCAAATTTTCATAAAACAGTTTTAGTAAACTACCCTTAAATGAATTTTTATCCAAAAAGTAAGTATAAAATGGTTTATTATCAATTTAAATACTCCATATACATCCGTTTTAAACAAAACGTTTCAGGCTATTCTCAAAAGATTTAAGATTTTTGAAACGAATCGTTTATAAACTACAATTAATTTTAAATATATTATTAATGCTAAGATTGATCCTTAACCAAATATCACGTTTGAACGAAAGCAATATAACCGTTTAGGCTCTTTAGAAATTACATACATATATGTAGAGAGGCAGACTTTCAGACGGAGAGAATTGTAATTTTTTTTTTCAGTTTGGTAGCATATAAAATGTTAATATCCATTATAAACCTTAGGTTGAAAACTTCCCTAATTACAAAATTTTCTCTATATTACGAGAGAGTGAACACGAGAACTAAAGTGTTTACATACACATAGTAAGTAAAATATAGACTACCAGTGTTTAAACTTCTGAACATTCTGAACACTTTAGTGAGGTCGAACACGTATGGGGTTGACACCACCTTTTTAAGGGCATTTAGCTAAAGTCTTGGTTGGCTACTTCAATACTTCATATATTATGAATACAGCTTCCCATTTATTACCATCGGAAAGTTCAAGGATGGTTTTTGTGAGGTCCGTTCCTTGGGAACGATAAGACCCGCCTCAATGGGTACGGTAATGGGTATCAAACTCGCCTGGTGTGTTGGTGATGAGGAGGTTGGGGTTATAATCCCTGTTGGGTGTAGTGAAATCATCATCTTTTACTAAACAATTTTTCATTCTAGTCAACTCAAATAGTTGTGAATCTACTCTAAGCTGTGCGTACTTCATTTATCAGGTGTGTTGTAAAATGTGAATATCCGGGAAGGAATGCCACGTACCCACACGCACGCACACACGCACGGACACACACACACTCACACACAAAATATATCCAAACACAGAAACACAATCTTAAGTACAATTAAGATAATGGAAGAATAAAAATGTAAACAAGGAAGAGAATCGATTGTAATAGATAATCGTGAAGTGAATGACCTTTTCCAAACGAAACTAGTTTGCTCTGATGTCTTATGTAAGAGCCGGGTTGTTGTGTTCCTGTTTTAGCTTCAGTAGGACATAGAAGCTCGCCTTCAGGAATCGGCCAGACTCACTGCTGATACAATTCCCGGGATCAAGGCGTGTTCAGCACATGGTCAGCCCCCGCCACATAGCTTACTCTGTGAGAACAGGTCCAGGCCACAATAGTCTCAGAGAAAATCACCCTGTCCGTCAAATGGAGGTTAGTGTTTGTTGTTTATATTGGTGGACATGTAAATGCATCCAACAAATTTTTTTTAATGCCAAGGAGCATTTTTATTCAGTCCGACTCACTATCATTAAATATGTAGTAATTACGTTAATGTGTTAGGAATGAGGAAGGTTTAATTTTCCTATTGTGTAAGTGTACATGAATTAGTGTGGATGGAGAGTGGAAAACCATTAAGGAAAACCCCTCACAGTACACTTGAATGGGACTCGAACCTTGATTTTCCCATCACCAGCATTTCAATAATTTATTGTAAGAGTGACGTCTTAGACCACGAGACCACCGAAGAACAATGTGATACAAAAGGATTACAAGATTATTGTGGTAGATGTATTGAACAAGGCCAAAAACAGCATTCTCCAAGAGCAGTGTGTTACAATGTTACAAGAGGATAATATAGTTGTATATGTAATTATCAAAACCACATACAGTAGTAGAGACCCGCCTTGGTGGCGTAGTTGACTAACGCGCTAGTCGTGTTGAGCTCGACTGCTGAGGATGGGGAGATCGAGGTTCGAATCTCGGTTGGGTG
>CABFVX010003727.1:0-10189 GCA_902151425.1 Timema shepardi | reverse complement strand
CTTACCGAGCTCCGGCTGAGTCTCAATAACCCTCACTCCCCGGCTTTATTCTGCTCCTCGCAGTGGTAAGTAAGTTTGTACTCTTACCGAGCTCCGGCTGAGTCTCAATAACCCTCACTCCCCGGCTTTATTCTGCTCCTCGCAGTGGTAAGTAAGTTTGTACTCTTACCGAGCTCCGGCTGAGTCTCAATAACCCTCACTCTCTTCCTTTATTCTGCTTCTCACGGTGGTGAGGACCAGGAGGGTAGGTTTCCTGGATAGCTTAGAAACGAATGGGTACCCGGTGTCTAATCTAAACACCCTTTATTTTTAATCGCTAAATACATAGTTATAACTTGATGTTTTTATTTAAAACAGGTTTTCTGGGAGATACGGGTTGGTGGGCTCATCGGTGCAGCTTAACGTCGTAGGATATATAATACCTCCAGTCATGATACCACATCCACGGGGTTCGACTTTGAGGGCAGCCAGAAGACCTCAATACTCCGGTAATGGAGTAAAGACAAGGTATCCCAGGTGCATTGTGTGACCTTCGAATAAGTGGGTTCAGCGATACTAGAACTCTTCCTTGGAGAAGCCCATAGAAAATTGTTATGTTGGCCGTGCCTAGCCATATATAGTGATACTTTAATATTTCTTTGACCCTGTGGAGGGCCACCAGAGACGCTGCCAATTCAGCCTCGTTAATTTACCAATGTTTGGTAAGTATTTGGATCTAGCAATCCCTAGATGATGGAACAGTGCAGGTTAATGATGGTGGTGAAGCGTCAGAGCACACTAGCAGAGGATTTACAGCTAGAAATATCCAGAAGCAGCGTGCCCAGTCTGTGAGAGGGAGTAGGAAGGTCAAATATTCTTCGTTTCCTTGGTAAACATGAGTAGTCGTATATCCTGGCCAGTGGATGCCAACACTTAGCCGAGAGATGTAGTCAGCTATCCATTCACACCCCCTAACTATGACCCAAGGGAGCTGCAGTAAATTGTAGTTGACCTTGGTACGAACTAATGTTTTAAATGGATGGAACTTTTCAATGAATTGTTATTGAAATCCAAGAATTCCAGACGCTGAACCAGTTTAAGCACATACTTTTACGAGTTGATGGTGAGGAAACGATCTAACTCCCGAATAACTACTTCCAATTGTCTCAGTAGGACTGATGAAGCCAAAGCTCCAAGACAAGGAGTCACGTAACGGAGTATTGTGTTCCGTGGTGGAACACCCCCATTAACTGTCACATGTTGACGGTATCTATTAAAACCCTCACTCCCCGCTTAAGGCCAATCTTGATAATCTTATATTCCCTCCTGATTTGTTGAAATATTCTGCCCTTCGACAGTAGAGAAAAAAAAACAGTGAGCGGATGAACTTCATCCAAACCGAGAAGATGTGTACGACCCTGGTCCCTCCTTCACTCTTAGGAATAAAAAATTGAGGAGGCATCCAATAAAGTGTCCCAAATGAGCAGTATACTGGCTAGTAAGTCCACAACAATCTCGTCTATTAGGTGGCTAGGTAGTGTGAGTTGGAACGAGCGTGATGTCACCCCTGCTCTGGCGATCTGACACATTGGGAAATAAGATTGTGTTAAATAAACAATACTAAGATAGATGTAGTCAACATTGTTACCTTATTATTCAATCAAAGAAAGTGTGATACACAAATATAGCATGTAATTAACGATTTCAAGATACTCATATTTTATATTCATTAATAACATTGTGCTTAAAATATTTGAAGAGAACCAGGTTTAGTGTAAAGTTGAAATACTGTATTTTAAAAATCTAACCTTGTGATAGACATTTTGAAGAGTGACACGTTCAATATTCATTGATAAATGTGTTTTTCTAAAATAGGATATTGTGGCAGATACGATGAAAGAAAGCTTTATGGTTGACATGTTCAATATCGATGTTTATTAAGTAGGAAGTGTGCTATACAAATATATAATTGTGGTAAATGTATTTAAGACAGCCACTGTATTATTCAGTAAGAACAATGTGCGATAAAAATAACGTTTAATATACATTAATAAGAGAGATACATCAGCATATAGCTAGATAAATGTTTTATAAGAAGACAACCTTGTGGTTAGCGTTTTTTGGAAAACCAAGTTAAGTATAGAGTGTGATTAAAAAAAATCATAATATTGTGGTAGAAATTATATATAAAAAAATCAGTATTCTGTAGGAACTATGTGCTACAAAAAAATAAAAGTGTTGTAGACTTACTCAATATAGCCATTTTCAGTAGACTATATAATCAGAATCTTATGCTGAAAAAATATTTGTAGTAATTGTGTTAGATGTATTATTCAGAATTAAGAATTAAAATTTGTTAAAACTATATCAAATATAGGTAAGTGTGTCAAGAGTGTTCGGTTCAGTTTTCAATGAGAACAGTTTGTCAAAAATATATTACTTTGTGGTGATCTTTTAAAGAGATACAATACAAATATTAATTAAGAATGATGTAATATAAAAATAATCTTATGGTAGTAGCAATATTCAAAAGCGATTTATAATTCCGGAAGAAATGTTTAACACAGTAAGATAACCCTAGTTGGATGCAGTCAATAAATTTATATTTAACAGCATAATGCTAACCTAACTTAACCTTTTGTTTGTATATCCAATAAATATACCTGATTATTCTTAAAAAAAACAACAGTTTGTTGCCAAAAGATGGTTTTAGATGAATTCAAAAGGTTCGTGTTCATTATTCAGTAGGAGAGGCTTATTACAAAAAGTTAGTCTTATAGGTCATGTGATATAAAGAGCCAAGACCAGTATTAAGTAAGAGGAGTATGCTATAAATATATTTAATTGTTGTAAATATAGTCAAGAGAACCACGTTGAGTATTCAAATTAATTGAGTGTGCTATAAAACTACAATGCAGTGTAATAATTCAAGCAAACAACTTTATAAATCAGTAAAATAACCCTATGTTAGAATTAATTACTTTGCGGTGGACTAATTCAAGCGATAAACTTTTATATTCAGTAAAATTATCTTGTATTAAAAAATAACTACTTTTTGGTGGACGACTTCAAGCGAGACTCTTAAGTGTTCAGCTATAACAGTGTGTTAAAAAACATTATATTTGATAGAATAAATAAAAAAAGCCATGGTAAACATTCTACAACGACTGTTTTCTAGTAAAAGTTAAGATTTTGTTAAAAGTATTCAATAGAGCAGTGTTAGTATTCAGTTAGAAGTTTGTATTATAAACAGATAATCTTCTGATTGACGTGTTGAAGAAATCAACGTTCAGTATTTATTAAAAACTATTTATTACAAAATATTACTTTTTTATAGACACATTCAAGAGACCACGTTAAGCTTTCAGTAAGAACAAAAAGCTATAAAACAAAAAAGTTAAAATAATTTAAAAAAGTTTATTTTATTAGTCATTAAAAGAATGTACGTCAAAAATAACCTTTTAATAAATATAATAAAGAGAGCCAAGGTCTGTATTAGGCTATAATACTGTAATACACAAAGGTAGCCTTGTGTTAGATAAGCTATATTGGAGAGTTTCAAATGCCTCATTTAGTGAGATAAATGTGATTAAAAAGTTGTAGCAGATGTATTCAAAAGAGCCACGTTTAGTAACCAAGAGTAATAGTCTTTTATAAAAAATAATAATACCCATATTCAAGAGAGTCACGTTCAGTATTCCATTAAAAAAAAGTGTGTAAAAATAAAATGTTCTTAAGGAATATGTATTTTTTTTATAGAAACGCTAAATATTCAGTAAGAACAGTATGTTACAAAAACCAAAATCTTTTTGGTAGATGTATTCAAGAAACCAGATTCAGTATTCAATAAGAACTGTGTGCGACAAGCAGATCGTATTTTGGTAAACGTTATCACCGTTCAGTACTTCGTTATAATTGTGTTTAAAAAGCTTTATGGTAGACATGTTCAATGTCAATGTTTATTAAATAGGAAGAGAGTGCTATAAAAATATAGAATGGTGGTAAACTTATTTAAGAAAGCTATGCTCCAAAATTGTAGCTTTGTTATAGATAAATTTAAGAATCCCTTTCAGTATTCATTATAACTAGTGTGCTACTTCATAATGGCCTTGAGAGAGCCATTATAGAAAGCCACGCTCAGTATTAAATAATAGCAAGAATTTAACAAAAATATGACCTTTTTAACCTATTCAAGAGTGTCGAGTTCAGTATCTAGTAAGAACCATGTGCTGCAAAATTAAATAAACTTATGCCAGACACATCTGGATCGACACCTTCGGTATTCACTAAGAATAAAATGTTATAAAAATGTATTATTTTGGTAAATATTTTCAAGAGATTATTATGTAAGAACACTGTGTTACAAAAAGTTAAACTTGTGATATACGTAGTCAAGATAGTTACGTTCAGTATTCATTAACAACACTACGCAAAACAAAATTTCTTTATGGCAGATCCATTTGTAAGAGTCTTCGTAGTATTTATTTTTTAAAAAAGTACCAAAAAACAGCATATGTGTTGACGTATTCAATAAAACTGCTTTCACCATTAAGTAAAAAATAATTTTTTACAAAATGTCACTTTTGGTACACGTTTAAAGTTTTGAATACGTACTTTAGAGATATTTTTCAGTATTCAGAAAGAAGAGAGTGCTAAAAAAATAGCAGTGGAATTGACGTGTTCAAGAAATCCTCGTACAATGTTGATAAAGAAAACACGAGTAAAAAACCCACCATTTAAAAGAGTTCTGTATTCAATTAGAGCTACGTGTTACCAAAATAGAGCCCTACTCTGAACGTACTAAAACGGACAATTTTATAATGCTTTAAGAACAGTGTTACAAAACAATAATCATGTGATAGAATTATTCAAGAGAGCAGCTCTAGTATTTGTATGAAGTCAGAACAGTGTGAAAAAAAAATTAAAGAATAACCTTGTGTAAACAACAAAAGAGCTACATTTAGTATTTTGTAAAAACAATATATTACACAAGTATAAACTTGTATACATATTTAAGGAAGCTAAGATCAGTTTTCAACAAGATCAATGTGATATGAAAACATATCACTTTGGTAGATGTATTTCAGACAGTCGCTTTCAGTATTTTAAATAACAGTGTGTTGAAAAAATATTTTCTTTTGTTAGAATAATAGATAAAACCACGTTTGTATTAAAAAAAAACAACTGTGAATTATAAAAACATAACTTTAATACTGTAGTGAATCTGGCGTAGACAGGCCTAACAACTTGTACATTATTAAAAGAAGATTAATATAATAGAAAAAATAAAATTTTTCCCATAGAAGAAAAGTAATGGTAGAGATATTATGAAGAGCTATATATTAAAAGTCCACCCTAAGATAATTTTGTGGTTTACAATGTGTTAAATACTAAAATGTCAAAGTAATATGATTAATTAATTACAAAAGATATTTACTAACAAAGACGTAACGACTACTTGAAAATTAATATTCAAAATAAATTTAAAGCTACTTTTTAAAAGTAAATGAATTTGAATGCCATCAGAGAAAAAATAATCAGCTTAGTAAAAATGGAACATTATCTTTAGATGATTGATGTAAAGATGTGAGTGGAAAAAATGACGTTGAAAAAATGGCTTCTCTCCCTTTCCAGAGAAGAGGGAACTACATCATAACTAGAAATAATTAGTTATAATTAATGTTGTTCTCTCTGAATATATTTATATTTTACCTTACAAATAGCAACAGAATAATCCACACAGAAAATAAAACAAGGCCTAAGACACAAATTTAATTATAAATGGAAAATAAGTATTAGAATATATCATTGTGAAGAATGGAAATGAAATAAAATAAGTTTATCATATTATTATAGTTAGATTGCAAGGAATATTTACAAAGAAGAAATTTCAACTTTAGTATGTGTAGTGTTTATAGCCACCTTCAGTATTCAGTGAGAATAGTGCTATAAAAAAACTACATTGAGGTATATAAATATATAGGTATATAAATATAGTCATTAGAGCCCTATTCACTATTCAGTGAGAACAGTGTGCTACAAAAAAATTACCTTGTGGTATATGTAGTCATTAGTGCCACATTCAGTATTCAGTGAGAACAGTGTGCTACAAAAGATTACCTTGTGGTATATGTAGTCATTAGAGCTACATTAATTATTCAGTGAGAACAGCGTGCTTCAAAATATTACCTTGTGGTATATGTAGTCATTAGTGGAACATTCAGTATTCAGTGATAATCGATGTGCTACAAAAAAATTAACTTGTGGTATATGTAGTCATTAGAGTCACATTCAGTATTTAGTGATAACGATGTGCTACAAAAAGATTACCTTGTGGTATATGTAGTCATTAGAGCTACATTAAGTATTCAGTGAGAACAGTGTGCTACAAAAAGATTAACTTGTGGTATTGTAGTTCATTAGAGCTACAGTAATTATTCAGTGAGAACAGTGTGCTACAAAAAGATTAACTTGTGGTATTGTAGTCATTAGAGCTACATTAATTATTCAGTGAGAACAGTGTTCTACAAAAAGATTAACTTGTGGTATTGTAGTCATTAGAGTCACATTCAGTACTTAGTGATAACGATGTGCTACAAAAAGGTTTAGCTCTTTACAGACGTATTTATTAAATACGTTCAGTAATTAAGTAGTATAGTGTTACTTTTTTTTGCCAGGCGTAGCTAAGAGCGTATCTTTTGTTTTCATTAATAAAAGTGTGATTCAAAAAGATAGCTCTGTATTAGACCTTTGAGATAGTAACTTTAGTAGCCAATAAAAACAGTCTATTACAAAAATTTTACTTTTTGGTCAACGTATTTAAGAGAGCCACGTCCAGTATAAATTAATAACTGTGTGCAAGAATGTTTGCTTCGTTGACTAGACGTATTTAAGATAGTCACTTTAGGATTCAGTGACAACAGTGTGCTTAAAATTTTTCTTCGTGGTAGAAGTAATCACGGAATCACGTTCAGTATTCAATACAGTTTTTTATACAAAAATATAACCGTGTGGAATCCGTATTTTAAATATAGACATTTAGTGGAAAAGAGTGTGCTATAAAATATTTCTGTTTTGAGTACGTATTTAAACTATTCACTTTAAACTGCGTTAAGAATTATGGCTACAAAGAAAAATTACCTTGTGATGTACAGTACGTATTCAAAGAACCACTTTATGTTTAAGTAGATATATCGTTATTAAAAAAAATTGGTGACGTATTCAAACCAGGCATACTCATTATTCATTAAGACCAGTGTGCTTATAAAATAACCACTTTATTTTAAGTATTCGAGTAAGTTACTTTAAATATTTGTTAAGAACAGTGCCCTACATAAAATATCTTGTTGTAAAGATGCTCAAGGGAATTAATTGAATTATTCAGAAATGACAGTGTGATACAAAATAATAACATTTCACGGAAGTAATCAAGTGAGACACCTTCTGAATATTAATCTATAACAATGTGTTACAAAAATATAACATTGTGGAAATGTATTTTTGCGATCAACATTCAGTATTGAGTAAGAACTGTGTATTTTAAAAATGGAGTCTTGAGGTAGATATAATTGATAAAACCACTTTCAATAATCTCTAATAAAAGTGTACTACAATTAAAATAACCCTGTGATTGACTTAAACAAAAAGCCAATTTTGGTTTAAGTATGATTAATGTGTTACAAAATAATAAAATTGTGGTAACGTATTGAAAATAGGCATGTCCTTTAATTCCCTAAACAGATTGTAAATACAAAATTAAAACATGTAGACGTATTCAAATAAACCACTTTAAGCATACACTGAGAACAATATTCTATATAAAGGTAATCTTATGGTAGACGTGTTTAAAGAAATCTCTTACAATATTTAGTTAGAATAATGTGTTATTTAAAATAAGCTTGGAGGGGCGTTATTGATTGTAGTCATGTTTAGTATTGTTTAAGAACAATGTTTTACGAAAATTCTGTGTTGGATGCATTGAAGAAAGCATAGCTAATTACAAAACAATGTGCAAAAATACAACCTTTTGTTAGACGTACTGAAAAGAACGACGTTAGATACCGGCAAAAACAATGTGCAAAAATACAATATTTTATTCTACATATTTGAAAGAGAATTGTTAATTACCTGCAAAAATAATGGGCAAAAATACAACCTTTTGATAGACGTAATGAAAAGAGCATCGTTAATTACCTGCAAAAACAATGTGCAAAAATACAACCTTTTGCTAGAATTATTGAAGAGAAGGTTCAGCATTTTATAATAACAATGTGTCACATAAAAGTAATTTTATGACACACGTATTTAAAAGAGCCTCTTTCAATATTCAGTGTGAATACGGTATTCTAAAAAAAGCTTTTTGATGGTGTATTCAAGAAATATATTTGCGTCATTCAGTAAGAGCAACTTGAGATAACTTAATTAAATTTGGTTTAATTAATGTTAAAGCACGTTCAGAATTAATTAGGAATAGTGAGTTACATTTGGTTGACGTATTAAGAATAACCAAAGTTCAGTTCCCAGTAAGACCCTTCTCGGTGGCGTAGTTACCTAACGCGATAATTTGGTGTAGAGCCCTGCTGCTTAAGACGGGAAGATCGAGGTTCGAATCTCGGTCGGGTGAACTGTGGACGGTTTTCCTAAATAGTTTTCCACTCTCCTACACGCAAATGAGGGTTATCCTTATCTAAATTCAACCTTCCAATTTCTAACCCATTTGCGTAATTAGTACTTAAGCGTATAACCCGAATGGGCAGTAAGACGTGGTGCTAAATAAAAAAAGGTTTCCAGTAAGAACCTTGCATTATGCACAGAACGTAGCCATGTGGTTGTCGTAATGAATTAAACAATGCCAATCTGTTTAAAAGAGCATACAGTGCATGTGCGGAGTAACTGTAATATTTAAAGTAAGTAAGTTATAAAAACGGAGCTTTCAAATAAAGAACAAATATTGGGGTGGGGGCTCCAGGCAGGCCCAACTCCCATGGAACCAAAGTTCGGTATACGGTGATCGTAAAGTGATAAAAAAAAAGAATAAATTTCTAGACGTATTACAGGAAGACATGCTCTTTAACCAAGCAAAAAACATGGGGGATAAAACGATATAATTGTATTTTAATGTAATTCATAATCAAAATATCTGATCTCCTTGAGAAGAGCTCTAGATGGAGATTTTTAACTGAACAATTTATTTTGTTTGATTGATATTAAAATTGTGAATTGTAAAAAAAAATTGTAAGCTTAAACTGAAATAAATTTAAAACTTCAAACAATAGCCTTGCGGAAGACGTAGTCAAGATAGTGATGATTATTATTCAGTAATAACAATGTGTTCCCAAATTTGACCTTGTTGTGGACGTATTTATTAGGGTTGCGTTCAGTATTCAGTAATAAAAGTATTTTTAAAAACAAACCTTGTTTTAAGTATTCAGTAAGCAGCCATACCCAAAAGAGATAAGTTATTTCATATAAATTATCAATAAAATGAATCATTAGGCAGTCATACCCAAGAAATATAAGTTATTTCATATAAATTATCAATAAACTGAATCAGTAGGCAGTCATACTCAAGAGAAATAAATTCTTTCACATACATTATCAATAAAATGAATCAGTAAGCAGCCATACCCAAGAGAAATAAGTTCTTTCATATAAATTATCAATAAAATGCATCAGTAAGCAGTCATACCCAAGAGAGATAAGTTCTTTCATATAAATTATCAATAAAATGAATCAGTAAGCAGCCATACTCAAGAGAAATAAGTTCTTTCATATAAATTATCAATAAAATGAATCAGTAGGCAGTCATACTCAAGAGAAATAAGTTCTTTCATATAAATTATCAATAAAATGAATCAGTAAGCAGCCATACTCAAGAGAAATATTTTCTTTCATATAAATTATCAATAAAATGAGCCAGTAGGCAGTCATACTCAATAGAAATAAGTTCTTTAATATAAATTATCAATAAAATGAGTCAGTAAGCAGCCATACTCAAGAGAAATAAGTTCTTTCATATAAATTATCAATAAATTGAATCAATAATCAGCCATACCCAAGAGAGATAAGTTCTTTCATATAAATTATCAATAAAATGAATCAATAAGCAGCCATACCCAAGAGAGATAAGTTCTTTCATATAAATTATCAATAAAATGAATCAGTAGGCAGTCATACTCAAGAGAAATAAGTTCTTTCATATAAATTATCA